>JACEFZ010005112.1:0-185473 GCA_014155875.1 Cepaea nemoralis
TTGAAAAGGGATTCCCTTTAAAAAAAATTCTTTCCCCCCCCCAAAAATTTAAACTTGGGTAAATGGAGCGGCGGCAGCAGTTATCAGTTATCATTTGGGGGTATCTTCGTTGCACCCCGGGACATGTCCATAGGTGCTCAGATCCCCCCCCCAGCATATGCATCAGCGTCCGGTGGCTAATAGTGCCAGTTCTGTTTTGGTTGACGAGGCACTTTGTTTTCCCGATGTACCTCTCGCGTCGGGCTGTGCCGTCTCTTACTCCCAGGAGATTGGAGGTGATAAAACACTGCATAAATTCGGGAAAACTGTACAGACAAATGCAAAGAAAAGATCGGCCTATGACAGTGGGAACAATTTATAAAAAATGGGGTACGCTTGATAACAGACAAGGAGAAAGGGGAGGCGTTTCTCCAGAGTTTTTTTAGAGCAGACCAATCATAGTGATGCGGATACCAGGGATGCAGTTAGAGTGGAATTATCTGGCACAATAGAGAATATGCCTTACGAAGACATCATACTGTTTGAAGATGTTAAACATATTTTGCAGAAGGCAAAAGACACGGCACCAGGGCCTGACAGTGTCAGGTATGGCCACATGAAGGCTTTGAGCGATGTAGACCTGAAAGAAATGGCCGGCTGCTTTAATCAGAGCATTAGGACGGCGTCAGTACCGCAGGATTGGCTGCATAGCTATCTCATCCCTCCCCCAAAAACCATACAAGGATCATTCAAAGCTTGCCGGCTTTAGGATCATCACCCTTCAAAATACATTTGGGAAGGTTTTAGAGAAGATAGTCGCTGTTAAGCTGCAGGATGTTTTGGAAAGGGGAAAGCTTCTTCCAGGAGGCCTGGGGAGCTACAGGCCGGGAAAAGATACCTGGTCAAATGCGGCCACCTTTGCTTTTGACGTTTATGGGGGGTTTCAGAGTAGACAGGAAACGAGGGCGGCAGCGCTTGATCTCGAAGATGCGTACAATAGAGTTCGCTATGATATTTTGATGACCGCACTTATGGAAAAGGGGGGTCAATCCCTGGTTGGTGAACTGGATAGCAGCTGTCCTGCATTCTCGTCAAGTTGCTCTCCGTCTAGGCGCATGGACCTCAGAGCCACATATTTTAACCACGGGACTGCACAGGGGATCTGCAATCTCACCGGTGCTCTTTAATGTGTATACGAGCAAGATTGCATACCTAGAAGCACCAGGGTTGGAGGATTACTAACATTTGCAGATGATATTCTTGCATATAGGCAGGGGAGAGATAGGATCAAACAGCCCAGGAGCTAACAGGCTGACAGGTAGATGCCAAGGTGATTGACTTGTTGTCACTGAAAGGAGTGCTATGTCATCCAACCCGGAAAACAGTCAGGCATGTTTTTGTGGTGACTCTCTGGCACAACAGGATTGTGAGAGGATACATGTCCCAAGACCTCATGATACAGATGTAGAAGCGTCTAACAGAGAGAACAAACACTGAAGTATCTGGGAATCACATTTGACAGGAGTCTGTCCCTTCAAGGACCATGTGGAGACGGTTGTGACAAGATCTCAAAAGGGACTCAATGCACTTAAACTATGGCTGCAATGGACACAGAAGCAGAGAATCTCTTCACAGCTATATCAGCACTTGATCCTCTCAGTGATTGATTATGGACTAGGACTGCTCACTGTCTCAAAGAGTCAGCTGGTGAAATTAGAGCGCATACAGAATGCAGCTATGCGGGTCATTCTGGGATGCACCAAGACACCCAGTAGTGTGTATGCGTTACATCCTTGGTCTGCCGACTGTTGCTAGTTAGCACAAGGTGATGCAAGCGAAGGCATACCTCAGAGTAGCTGCAGACACAGATCACCGTTGCATGAGGCGTGGACGAAGGGTCAGAGACTGATAAGAGGGAAATCATGGATGGCTCAGGCGGAGGATATGACCAGACAGGTGTGCCCCTTGGAGAACATCAGGCGAGGAGAGGAGTGGATCAGCGTGCCAGCCGTGCAGTCAGACATTGTGCAGAGTTATAATCACATTGAGCCGGGAGTGCAGGGAGTGGCCAGCAGGGGCCACGGAAGTGGAAATTCAGCAACTAATTCAGGAAAATTCTCGCCGGGTGATGTGATTATCTACACGATGGGTCAGTGTTGAGAGGTAGGAGAAGTGCCTGGGGGTTCTTGGCAAAAACTAATGGTCGGCGTTGGTGCAGGAGAGCCTGGCGTATGATAACACTACATCTAGCTTAAGAATGGAGGTGGAGGCGGTCAGTGCAGCTTTCCGCTGGATAGAAACACGATACATACACACATTGTGATTGTAACTGACTCAGAAAGCATGCTGAGAAGGGTGAGAACAGGTAGGCTTCGTGCAGAGTGGCTTGCTTCGCTTCGGAGGTCACGGGTAGTAAGCATCACCTGGATCTTTTCTCCTGGGCATGCCGGTGTGCGGGGAATGAACAGGCGGACAGACTGGCTGGCTCGGCAAAATTTGGTGGAGTATTGATGCATGACAAGGCAGACGTGGTTGCGGCCTTGTGGGAGCACGTGTACACCTCGGAGGAGCAGATGGAGCACCATGGTCTGGTAAGAATGAGACAACGAGGTGTGACGAGGGGATCTGGCCGACGCTCGGCGCTCGGAGGAAAGGCGAGACGGACATATAATCAGATTGCTACTGGAACTATTAGTGTTGGAACTCTTCGCTGGCTGCTGAGGATGGAGACGGAGCGCTTATGGGAATGTCCCGAATGCTGTGATGTCGGTTCCTAAATCAATCAATCAATCAATCAAATCCCATGTCTTTCATCCTGGACAGCGATGTGAAATCACTGACGTCAAAATCCTCTGTTCTCGCCAAATCTTTAAGGACGTTAATAACATCGGCACGATCCATGGGCTGGCCATCTACCGGGGGTGCAGAGCCAGCCAGTTTGTCAGCTCGTTCATTTCCCTCGACTCCCGCATGTCCCGGGGCGAAGATGAAGGTGACTTTACGGGACCCCCAACAGACTTCCGCAGAAGAAGAAGAAGAAGAAGAGGAAGAAGAAGAGGAAGACGAAGAAGGAGGAGGAGGAGAAGAAGAAAAAGAAGAAGGAGGAGGGGAAGCAGGAGGAGGGGAAGCAGGAAGCAGGAAGGAGGAAGGAGGAAGGAGGAAGCAAGAAGAAGGAAGCAGGAAGGAGGAAGGAGGAAGCAAGAAGAAGGAAGGAGGAAGCAAGAAGAAGGAAGGAGGAAGCAAGAAGAAGGAAGGAGGAAGGAGGAAGCAAGAAGAAGGAAGGAGGAAGGAGGAAGCAAGAAGAAGGAAGGAGGAAGGAGGAAGCAAGAAGAAGGAAAGAGGAAGCAAGAAGAAGGAAGGAGGAAGCAAGAAGAAGGAAGGAGGAAGAAGAAGAAGAAGGAAGAAGAGGAAGAAGAAGAAGAAGAAGGAAGAAGAGGAAGAAGAAGGAAGAAGAGGAAGAGGAAGAGAAAGGAAGAAGAGGAAGAGGAAGAAGAGGAAGAGGAAGAAGAAGGAAGAATAGGAAGAGGAAGAAGAAGGAGGAAGAAGAGGAAGAAGGAAGGAGGAAGAAGAAGAGGAAGAAGAAGGAAGAAGAAGAAGGAAGAAGAAGAAGAAGAAGAAGGAAGAAGAAGAAGAAGGAAGAAGAAGAAGAAGAAGAAGAAGAAGAAGGAAGAAGAAGAAGGAAGAAGAAGAAGGAAGAAGAAGAAGAAGAAGAAGGAAGAAGAAGAAGAAGAAGAAGAAGGAAGAAGAAGAAGAAGGAAGAAGAAGAAGAAGAAGAAGAAGAAGAAGAAGAAGAAGAAGAAGAAGAAGAAGAAGAAGAAGAAGAAGAAGAAGAAGAAGAAGAAGAAGAAGAAGAAGAAGAAGAAGAAGAAGAAGAAGAAGAAGAAGAAGAAGAAGAAGAAGAAGGAAGAAGAAGAAGAAGAAGAAGAAGAGGAAGAAGAAGAAGGAAGAAGAAGAAGAAGAAGAAGAAGAAGAAGAAGGAAGAAGAAGAAGAAGAAGAAGAAGAAGAAGAAGAAGAAGAAGAAGAAGAAGAAGAAGAAGAAGAAGAAGAAGAAGAAGAAGAAGAAGAAGGAAGAAGAAGAAGAAGAAGAAGAAGAAGAAGAAGAAGAAGGAAGAAGAAGAAGAAGAAGGAAGAAGAAGAAGAAGGAAGAAGAAGAAGGAAGAAGAAGAAGAAGAAGAAGAAGAAGAAGAAGAAGAAGAAGAAGGAAGAAGAAGAAGAAGAAGAAGAAGAAGAAGAAGAAGAAGAAGGAAGAAGAAGAAGAAGGAAGAAGAAGAAGGAAGAAGAAGAAGAAGAAGAAGAAGAAGGAAGAAGAAGAAGAAGAAGAAGAAGGAAGAAGAAGAAGGAAGAAGAAGAAGAAGAAGAAGAAGAAGAAGAAGAAGGAAGAAGAAGAAGGAAGAAGAAGAAGAAGAAGAAGAAGAAGAAGAAGAAGAAGAAGAAGAAGAAGAAGAAGAAGAAGAAGAAGAAGAAGAAGAAGAAGAAGAAGAAGAAGAAGAAGAAGAAGGAAGAAGAAGAAGAAGAAGAAGAAGAAGAAGAAGAAGAAGAAGAAGAAGAAGAAGAAGAAGAAGAAGAAGAAGAAGAAGAAGAAGAAGGAAGAAGAAGAAGAAGGAAGAAGAAGAAGGAAGAAGAAGAAGAGGAAGAAGAAGAAGGAAGAAGAAGAAGGAAGAAGAAGAAGGAAGAAGGAAGAAGAAGGAAGAAGAAGAAGAAGAAGGACGAAGAAGAAGAGGAAGAAGAAGAAGGAAGAAGAAGAAGAGGAAGAAGAAGTAGGAAGAAGAAGAAGAAACCACCACACACACATACCCACACATCCTGCACCTATCCACACACATATCCCGCACTCTCACAATTTTCCCCACCCACCCACCCACACACACATCAGCCAACCTACACCCACCCACCCAATATTTGCCATCTCTCAACTACACATCCCAACCTATACACACATCCCCACCCATAAACACATCTCCCCACCTGCCCACACATATCCCCCACCCATAACCCAAAATCACACACCTCCCACCCACACACACCCCGCCACCCACATATACCCCACAAACACACATCCGCCGCTCACACACATCTTCTCACAATTACACACCTCCCCCACCCATACACTCATCTCTCACACACATCCACCCACTCACGTACACATCCATCAACCACTCACACACACACATCACCCACGTGCCCATCAACACATGCATCTCTCGTCTACCCTCCCACCCACACATACCCCAACCACCCAGCCAAACACACATCCCCCATCCTCGCATGCATCCTTCAATCACCTGCACATCCCACATATCCCCCACATCTCCCCTCCCACACAAAACTACACCCATAAACACATTCCCCCCACACACACATCCCCCACATACATTCCCCATACACATCTCCCCACCCACTCACACATCCTCCACCTACAAACATCCTCACCACCCACACATACATCCTGCACCTACTCACATTTACCCCATCCACACTCACACACACCCACCCACACAGACATATCCCATTCACAGACACCCCTCACACCGATTACACACCCATCCCTCAACCCACACAATCTCCTACACACCCATTCACCCACCCAAACACACACTCCCTACCCACACCCCTCCCAACCCACCAACACCCACATACTTCCAACTATCCTCTCAAATATCCCCCCCCCCCCCACACACACACACACATATATATCCCTCACATACACATACATCCAACACCGACTACAAATCCCTTCACACATCCACACATCACCCATTAACCCATACACATCCCCCACATACAACCCCTCCACACATACATTCCCCACATCCCCACACACACCCATATCCCTCACATACACACTCATACACACATCCTCACATCTAGACACATACATGATGCCTCACATGATCACTGAAACTAATAAGAACAAACTCCCACACTTTACACACAATTGAGACAATGACGATTGTCGTGAGAATTCTCGCAATTGCAAGAAGTGGAGAAATAATTTTACATATACATTATGTAGCGTAAACTTTAGTGATGCAATTGAACTCTCTCTCTCTCTCCTCTCTCTCTCTCTCTCTCTCTCTCTCTCTCTCTCTCTCTCTCTCTCTCTCTCTCTCTCTCTCTCTCTCTCTCTTGCTCTCTCTTTTGCTCTCTCTCTCCCTCTCTCTCTCTCTCTCTCTCTCTCTCTCTCACACATTCACATCCAAAATACACACGTAAATACACACATATACCCACGCACATACACACACCTACACACATCCATATACTTACGCACACGTACTCACATAACACCCGAAGATACACTCCCTCGCATACACTGCATGCATGCACACTTACACACACAATGTGGTGGATGGGTGGAGGCATGTATGTGTATCTGGGTTGTGTGTGTGGTTGGGTAGGGGAGTTGGGGTGAATGGGGGATGTGTGGGTGGGTGGTGGATGTGTCTCATAACATGGTAATATGTATTGTTTATGTTTACAAAATTCATTTGACAATGTTCTCTAGTTATATTTGGTCTCTGACTCAGATCCCTGGGTTCAACTCCATACTTGTAGGTCAGCATGGCCGAATGGATAAGAACACGTGTTCTTAAACATCCGGTGTGCTGATGCCGAGGTAAGGGGCTCAACCCCTACACCGGGCAGTTTGACCAAAATGCTGACCTATCGTCCTTGCTTGGAGATGTAAATTACAAGTACCTCTGAAGTCGGAGTGCATTCACTTGATGGCAAGGGACACTGTTAATAGGGGAAGCTAATCCACATGCAAAGTTCATTCCAGCATTACTTGAAATAGTGTGTATGGACTACGCTTGAGTTCAATCCAATGCATGAATATGTATTGTGTATGGACTACACTTGAGTTCAAAGTTCAGTCCAATGCATGAGTATGTATTGTGTATGGACTACACTTGAGTTCAAAGTTCAGTCCAATGCATGAATATGTATTGTGTATAGACTACGCTTGAGTTCAAAGCACGGGAGCGCAAATAAAAATCATGCTTCAGAGAATGTTCAATCAGACCCACATCAGCCTGGTGACAATGATAATGATCAATCAAACCTACAGCAGCCTGCATCAATATATGAAATTATATCTCGAAATTGTGGCACAAAAGTTGTAAATATTGTCCGAAAACATGTACTTTGTGACTGTGGCGCCACTGAAATTCTGCTAAATAAGTGTTAAACACTGTACGACTAGTGCCACCTTGGTATCTTTGTTTCCTTTTTACTTGCATCCACAACCCTTCAATTGTTTGGGTGTGAATGTCACTGTGTACAGGGTCAACAACTGCATGATCATAGATGCCATGGTTTAGTTGACCTACGTTGTTGTAGCCTCGCCAGGCATCGGTGACAATGGTCGTTCCTGGTAAGACGTGATCACTTATAATGCGTTCCAGTGTTGTCGCATCTCGCCTTTCCACAACTTCCAACTCAACCAGCAACGACCACCACTACCACGTTCAACCAGGCCAACTACCCATTGACCACGACGAAAGTGACCACGGCGGTACTTTCGGTGGAAAAAGTAGCTCTCGTCAGCTTCAACGACCACTGACTGTCCCTGAGCATCAAATCCTCCCAACAATGGATTGTTACGAAGCATCCAGTTGTAACACTCTACCCGAGCTGATGGTCTGCCTGGCATTATAATATTTCTTTACATCAAGTAGAAACAAGTGTATTGAAAGCCTCTGTATCAGTATCGGTATCTCCGTATTTATTTATATGTAACTAAGGAAGTAGTCAAAACGGAAGTAATCACACAATGAGGTCCTGTAAGGGATTCTTATTCACTACATTCACTGCGGAACTATTTGGGACCGGAATTCGGAAGAGTGCCCCACATTGGTTTAGACATAGCAATCTAAGATGAGAAGCATTTAAAGATTTATTCAAAATTATGAACTTATCGACAGAATTTCAGCAAGCTAGAAATGCACCACTTCCTTTTGAGAAAATTTCTCCTGGCTTGTCCGGGGAAAAGTAATGTTCAACATTCTAATGAATTGGAAAGAACTCAAGGCTTATTTTATTTCTGCTGAATTAGCAAATTATGACACTAAATTTAAGTCACGACTTATAAAGGAAATGCTTCTAGATCAAAGAAACTACCTTTATTTTCATATTGCAAACCCTATTGTGCAGGAATTCGAAAGGTTAAATAGCCTTTTTTTCCAGAAAAGTAAGGCGGATCCTCACGAATTACGTGAAGAACTATTTTTGCATTATAGGCATCTTAATAGTAGGACCTATGATACTAATAATAAGAAAAACGATGTTTCTAATGTTGATTTCGGCATCAAATTCCTGTCAGAGTGTGATAACTACATTCAGAAAAGTTCTGATACAAAAATTAATTGCCAACAAGAGGTCTTAGATCTCAAAGAAAGATGCTTATCAATGCGAGAAGAAGCACTTGATCAAGTTAGAAAGCGGCTTCCTTCAGCAAGAAATATATTTAAAGATCTAACCAATTTTAGCCCTGGAATAATCTTAAACCAGGCTTCTAGACCACTATTTTCGAAATTGCCTTTTTGAATTTGGCTGAAGAAAACCATCATACTATTATTGAAGAACAATAAAGAAAATTGTCTTTTATGGACTGGAAGGAAGAAGAACAATTTAAAGAAAATGGACTGCCTAAAAATGCAGAGCAGCTCTGGCAAGGAGTCATGAAACATCCCCAATTTAAAGAGCTTGCTTCTTTTGCTCTTACTTGCTTAATAACACCTATTAGCAATGCTTCAGTGGAGAGGATGTTCTCTCTTTTAACATGCATAAAAACCAAATCAAGGAATAGACTTCAGCTGTCTCTCTTAAAAGCAATTATTAGAATTAGAGCAGAACTATTATCTTCAAACAAGTGCTGTAATGAATTTGTTCCTTCATCCAACATGTTGACTGATTTCAAAGCTGGAATTGTATATTCTAATGAATCCTGTACTGAATTTCAACAATTAAGAGGAATACTTATTTGAAGAAGAGGTCTTCATGTGATGTAAGTATATTTTTAATATATCTTTTTACTGGGCAATGGTTGGCTTTTTTCTTGGCTTTTTCATCGGTTAATGGCCATAGTTGGCTTTATTTTGGCTTTTATTATTTCGCAACTTGGCTTCTTTTGATCACGGCGATCTGGTAACCCTGGCAAGGGCCGTGGCTGTACGCTTCACATTTGTGTTCTGCGCCGCGTTAAATCAGACGTGTTCGGACTGGACGAGAGTTGGACTGGACGTGCTATTCCCCGAATTCATATTTCACGAAAACTGTAAGTGTCTAAGATTGGAGAAACTTGTTATTTGTTCTAGTATTTGCCCGTTTACTGTGACGTTCATTGATCACCACCATCATCAAGTGCCGTGCCGTCTGGCGTAGACGTTCATGGCTCTCCACAGATCTCGTTCTTTGGTGTTCTGGATCAACTCTGCTGATGATACTCCTCCATGCCACCGTCTCAATCCGTCCAGCATCATTTCTCTTGTCTGCCTCTGCCTCTCTTCCACTCGATCTTTCCAGTTGTCACGATGTTCTCCAATGCCTCTCTTCTCATCACATGTCCAAAGAACGAAGTGTCTATTCGTAGAGCCCTACGAATAGACAAAGTGTCTATTCGTAGGGCCCTACGAATAAACAAAGCGTCTATTCGTAGGTTGGGGTAGATGGGTTGTTAGACAAATAGATGGTTAGATAGGTAGATATGTTGGTAGGTAAACAGGTAGGTAGTTAAGTAAGCAGGTATGTGGGTAGCTAGGTAGGTAGTTGGAAGAGTAGGTAGATGGGTAGCTAGATCCAACCCGACACTTGCTCGTCGATCATCTGTGTTCCCCATGCCAATTACTGCATTTTACATACATTTTCGTTGATTGGAAAACGTGTCGTCAGTCGCATAGTTGATAGTGCGCCCGCCTGATGGGCGGGAGCTCGAGGTTCGTTTCCTTGCCGGACATTTTTTTAAAAAAAATTGTTCAGCAATTAATTGGATGAAAGTCAAATGTCAGTCGTTCGTTTCCTTGCCTGACAATGTTTTTTTTCTTTAATTTTTCAGCAATTCATTGGGTGAAAGTCAATCCTTCATCTCTTTGGGTATTTAGAATTATTGTGTTGTTTAAAGTGAGTGTAATTTAGTTAGTATCAGTTTCTCCAGTATTGGTCCTCGTTGCTTTGCACTACGGCAATTCCAATACCCAACCCACACATTTTTGAGTCCCAAACGATCCGTTTTCCTTCTACCCCTTCTGGCTCCAGTCCTCTTCTTCCTTTTCCTTCCCCCCTCTCCCCTACCTCTTCTCCTCCGCTTAATTCTCTCCCCGCTGGCTGTTGTCAAAAGTATCGAGCACAAAGCATGTACTCTGTTGCTTCGGCGATAATTCTTTGTAATATTCATAGTTTTCATATTCATAGACACGAGAGTGGTTAAGTAGGCAGGTAGGTGGGTTGTTAGACAGATAGATCGTTAGAGAGGCAGATATGTGGGTAGGTAGACAGGTAGGTAGTTAAGTAAGCAGGTATGTGGGTAGCTAGGCAGGTAGGTGGATGAGTAGGTACGCAGGTAGATGGGTAGCTAGATCCAACCCGACACTGGCTCGTCGATCATCTGTGTTCCACCATGCCAATTCATACATCTCTTTCAACCTCTCCCTGCAATACTCTGAACAGGCAGGTTGACCGGCCGAGCGACCGAGAGAGAGAGAGAGAGAGAGAGAGAGAGAGAGACACAGAGAGAGAGAGAGAGAGAGGGGGGGCAGTCAGAGATACAGACAAATAAACAACTGATATATAAACTGGCAGACAGATAGAGAGTCAGACACACGCATACATACACACAGAGAGTCAACCAGACATACATATGCATATGGAAAGACAGACAGACAGTTTGTTAGATAGAGATTCAGATAGACATATATACAAATGGACAGATACAAGTAGACTGATAGAGAACAAGAAATCACGCAGGCTGTCAGACGGACGGACAGACAGACAGAGACAGAGAGACATCCAGACAGGCGGGCATGTAGAGAGACATCCAGACAGGTGGACAAATAGAGAGGCATAAAGACAGGCGGACATATAGAGAGGCATACAGACATCTCTCTCTCTCTCTTCTTCTCCCTCCCCCTCTCTCTTTCTTGTCTTTATCACTTTTTTTTATGTCTTTCAACACATCTTTCTCATATCTCACATATCTCTGTCTCGCACACTACCTTCATTATCTATCTCTCTCTTCTCTCTTTTCAACCCGCTTCACATATACCAGGTTTTCCTGCACTTTATATGTGTAGCATTTCCTTGTTTATTTGTTAATTTATGAGGCCAGTCAGTCGAAAGCCTGGTGTTTGTATTGCCTAACGACCCTAATCATGTCTCTCTGAGGTGACGCATATTACTGTCAGCTTGGACCAGAATTATCAGGACATAAATAGTAGGAAATAGTAGGTCGGTAACGTAAACAAAGATGGATGCCTGTAAACAGTAAGTGTACAGAAACGCAAGTTAACAATTCTTAAACTCGCCTGATATTTAAACAGCCATACTTCAACTAAGTATAAAGTATCGATTCATAGGGCCCTGCGAATAAACAAGGCGTTTATTCGCAGGGCCCTACGAATAAACGCTTTGTTTATTCGTAGGGCTCTACGAATAAACGCTTTGTTTATTCGTAGGGCTCTACGAATAAACTCTCCCTCCAAAGAAAGCTGTTTGTTTCTTTCTTACTGTTCTAGTTTCATTAGCCTCTTTCAGGCAATCGTTGTTAGTTACGTTGGCAGTCCAAGGAATTCGCAGCATCCATCATGTGCCATGCCAGTAAGCGTGAGCGGTCATGTTCTGCCATCTCACTCGATCACCAGAGTCGTGGATCAACTCTGTGTTCCTGTCTCGACTATGCCACGTGAAAAGTAAATGCACCACTTCCTTTTGAGAAAATTTCTCCTGGCTTGTCCGGGGAAAAGTAATGTTCAACATTCTAATGAATTGGAAAGAACTCAAGGCTTATTTTATTTCTGCTGAATTAGCAAATTATGACACTAAATTTAAGTCACGACTTATAAAGGAAATGCTTCTAGATCAAAGAAACTACCTTTATTTTCATATTGCAACCACTATTGTGCAGGAATTCGAAAGGTTAAATAGCCTTTTTTTCCAGAAAAGTAAGGCGGATCCTCACGAATTACATGAAGAACTATTTTTGCATTATAGGCATCTTAATAGTAGGACTTATGATACTAATAATAAGAAAAACGATGTTTCTAATGTTGATTTCGGCATCAAATTCCTGTCAGAGTGTGATAACTACATTCAGAAAAGTTCTGATACAAAAATTAATTGCCAACAAGAGGTCTTAGATCTCAAAGAAAGATGCTTATCAATGCGAGAAGAAGCACTTGATCAAGTTAGAAAGCGGCTTCCTTCAGCAAGAAATATATTTAAAGATCTAACCAATTTTAGCCCTGGAATAATCTTAAACCACTATTTTCGAAATTGCCTTTTTGAATTTGGCTGAAGAAAACCATCATACTATTATTGAAGAACAATAAAGAAAATTGTCTTTTATAGACTGGAAGGAAGAAGAACAATTTAAAGAAAATGGACTGCCTAAAAATGCAGAGCAGCTCTGGCAAGGAGTCATGAAACATCCCCAATTTAAAGAGCTTGCTTCAGTGGAGAGGATGTTCTCTCTTTTAAAATGCATAAAAACCAAATCAAGGAATAGACTTCAGCTGTCTCTCTTAAAAGCAATTATTAGAATTAGAGCAGAACTATTATCTTCAAACAAGTGCTGTAATGAATTTGTTCCTTCATCCAACATGTTGAATGATTTCAAAGCTGGAATTGTATATTCTAATGAATCCTGTACTGAATTTCAACAATTAAGAGGAATACTTATTTGAAGAAGAGGTCTTCATGTGATGTAAGTATATTTTTAATATATCTTTTTACTGGGCAATGGTTGGCTTTTTTCTTGGCTTTTTCATCGGTTAATGACCATAGTTTGCTTTATTTTGGCTTTTTTTTATTTCGCGACTTGGCTTCTTTTGATCACGGCGATCTGGTCACCCTGGCAGGGGCCGTGGCTGTACGCTTCACATTTGTGTTCTGCGCCGCGTTAAATCAGACGTGTTCGGACTGGACGAGAGTTGGACTGGACGTGCTATTCCCCGAATTCATATTTCACGAAAACTGTAAGTGTCTAAGATTGGAGAAACTTGTTATTTGTTCTAGTATTTGCCCGTTTACTGTGACGTTCATTGATCACCACCATCATCAAGTGCCGTGCCGTCTGGCGTAGACGTTCATGGCTCTCCACAGATCTCGTTCTTTGGTGTTCTGGATCAACTCTGCTGATGATACTCCTCCATGCCACCGTCTCAATCCGTCCAGCATCATTTCTCTTGTCTGCCTCTGCCTCTCTTCCACTCGATCTTTCCAGTTGTCACGATGTTCTCCAATGCCTCTCTTCTCATCACATGTCCAAAGAACGAAGTGTCTATTCGTAGAGCCCTACGAATAGACAAAGTGTCTATTCGTAGGGCCCTACGAATAAACAAAGCATCTATTCGTAGGTTGGGGTAGATGGGTTGTTAGACAAATAGATGGTTAGATAGGTAGATATGTTGGTAGGTAAACAGGTAGGTAGTTAAGTAAGCAGGTATGTGGGTAGCTAGGCAGGTAGTTGGAAGAGTAGGTAGATGGGTAGCTAGATCCAACCCGACACTTGCTCGTCGATCATCTGTGTTCCCCATGCCAATTACTGCATATTACATCCATTTTCGTTGATTGGAAAACGTGTCGTCAGTCGCATAGTTGATAGTGCGCCCGCCTGATGGGCGGGAGCTCGAGGTTCGTTTCCTTGCCGGACATTTTTTTTTTTTAATTGTTCAGCAATTAATTGGATGAAAGTCAAATGTCAGTCGTTCGTTTCCTTGCCTGACAATGTTTTTTTTTTTTAATTTTTCAGCAATTCATTGGGTGAAAGTCAATCCTTCATCTCTTTGGGTATTTAGAATTATTGTGTTGTTTAAAGTGAGTGTAATTTAGTTAGTACCAGTTTCTCCAGTATTGGTCCTCGTTGCTTTGCACTACGGCAATTCCAATACCCAACCCACACATTTTTGAGTCCCAAACGATCCGTTTTCCTTCTACCCCTTCTGGCTCCAGTCCTCTTCTTCCTTTTCCTTCCCCCCTCTCCCCTACCTCTTCTCCTCCGCTTAATTCTCTCCCCGCTGGCTGTTGTCAAAAGTATCGAGCACAACGCATGTACTCTGTTGCTTCGGCGATAATTCTTTGTAATATTCATAGTTTTCATATTCATAGACACGAAAGTGGTTAAGTAGGCAGGTAGGTGGGTTGTTAGACAGATAGATCGTTAGAGAGGCAGATATGTGGGTAGGTAGACAGGTAATTAGTTAAGTAAGCAGGTATGTGGGTAGCTAGGCAGGTAGGTGGATGAGTAGGTACGCAGGTAGATGGGTAGCTAGATCCAACCCGACGCTCGCTCGTCGATCATCTGTGTTCCACCATGCCAATTCATACATCTCTTTCAACCTCTCCCTGCAATACTCTGAACAGGCAGGTTGACCGGCTGAGCGACCGAGAGAGAGAGAGAGAGAGACAGACAGACAGAGAGAGAGAGACAGAGAGAGAGAGAGAGAGAGAGAGAGAGGGGGGGGGGCAGTCAGAGATACAGACAAATAAACAACTGATATATAAACTGGCAGACAGATAGAGAGTCAGACACACGCATACATACACACAGAGAGTCAACCAGACATACATATGCATATGGAAAGACAGACAGACAGTTTGTTAGATAGAGATTCAGATAGACATATATACAAATGGACAGATACAAGTAGGCTGATAGAGAACAAGAAATCACGCAGGCTGTCAGACGGACGGACAGACAGACAGAGACAGAGAGACATCCAGACAGGCGGGCATGTAGAGAGCCATCCAGACAGGTGGACAAATAGAGAGGCATACAGACAGGCGGACATATAGAGAGGCATACAGACATCTCTCTCTCTCTTCTTCTCTATCTCCCTCCCCCTCTCTCTTTCTTGTCTTTATCACTTTTTTATGTCTTTCAACACATCTTTCTCATATCTCACATATCTCTGTCTCGCACACTACCTTCATTATCTATCTCTCTCTTCTCTCTTTTCAACCCGCTTCACATATACCAGGTTTTCCTGCACTTTATATGCGTAGCATTTCCTTGTTTATTTGTTAATTTATGAGGCCAGTCAGTCGAAAGCCTGGTGTTTGTATTGCCTAACGACCCTAATCATGTCTCTCTGAGGTGACGCATATTACTGTCAGCTTGGACCAGAATTATCAGGACATAAATAGTAGGAAATAGTAGGTCGGTAACGTAAACAAAGATGGATGCCTGTAAACAGTAAGTGTACAGAAACGCAAGTTAACAATTCTTAAACTCGCCTGATATTTAAACAGCCATACTTCAACTAAGTATAAAGTATCGATTCATAGGGCCCTGCGAATAAACAAGGCGTTTATTCGCAGGGCCCTACGAATAAACGCTTTGTTTATTCGTAGGGCTCTACGAATAAACGCTTTGTTTATTCGTAGGGCTCTACGAATAAACTCTCCCTCCAAAGAAAGCTGTTTGTTTCTTTCTTACTGTTCTAGTTTCATTAGCCTCTTTCAGGCAATCGTTGTTAGTTACGTTGGCAGTCCAAGGAATTCGCAGCATCCATCATGTGCCATGCCAGTAAGCGTGAGCGGTCATGTTCTGCCATCTCACTCGATCACCAGAGTCGTGGATCAACTCTGTGTTCCTGTCTCGACTATGCCACGTGGCCAAGCCATCCATTTACTTCTCGGTCTTCCCCTTGGTCTCTTCGCTTCGATCTTGCCAGTCGTCATTAAGTTCTCCAATTCATTTCTTCTCATAACATGCCCAAAATATTTTGACTGTCTACGTCTAATGACTCTAATAAGTTTACGATCTTCATTTGTTTCTTGAAGGACTTGCTCATTGGTTTTTCTGGCTGTCCATGGTATTCTTTGCATTTTCCTCAGAAACCACATTTCCACAGCCATCACCTGTATTTCAGCTTGACTGCATAGAGTCCATGCTTCACATCCATACAAAAGTATATGTTCTATGCAGAACTTCAACACTTTTTCTGGTTTCAATTGATATCTTTTTATTGGTTAGTATGTTTTTCATCTTGCAAAAGGTTACCCTCCGCAATGTTCTAATGTCTTCAAGGCATATCCCATCAGATGTTATGACTGTGAACAGTATCGATTCACTTGTTTAAGAATATGTCCATCTACTCGTACATCACATTGTGGTATTTCCTTCTTCCCAGTGACGACCATAATCTGTGTCTTCTTAATATTCAGTTCTAACCCTAGTTGTTCACTATGTGCAACAACTGCATCTACTAAATTTTGCAGGTCTGTTGGTTGTCTGTAATCAAGACTGTATTATCTGTATATCACTAAATCTAATGTTATTGATGTATCGTCCCCCAATGTTGATTCCTTCCATATCTTCTATATTTCTGAATATATTTTCACTGTACAGGGAAAAAAGATCTGGAGACATTACACATCCCTGTTTTTTTTAATAGGCTGATATTGATCTACATCGTTATCAATTCTGATGGCAGCTTGTTGTTTCCGATATATGTTTTTTACAAGTCTAAGGGCTTTTCCATCAATTTGTAGATCTTCAAGCATCCTTATCATGTCGACATGTCTCACTTTATCGAACGGAGTGACTATACACAAAATTTTGTGAGTAGTACGAGTCGCTATACACAAAAATGTGTGGCTGGTCACGTGATTATTTGGCTGGTCACGTGCTGTCTACTTCCTTTTGACTACATAACATAATTAATTTGTGGAACTATCATTGTGTTCTCGGTAGTGTAGTGGATAGTATCTCCGCTTGTCGCGCGGGAGTACTCACGGCAGCATTTTAAAAAAAATTTTTTAATTTTTAATCAGTCAATCAGGTGCCATCTCCACAATGAAGGTTGGCTGCAATGGATCTCCAACACTGTCTTTCGCCTTGGCTGTACATTTAACATTCTGTCAGGCTGATGTTCATCCATCTCTTTATGTTATCTTCCCACTTGTATCGTTGTCTACCTCTTGCTCGCTTGCCCTCCAGTATGGTTTTTATAAGAGTATCATGTTTAGCCAGCTTCGTGGCTCCATAATCTCGTATACTCTCGTGGGTTAACGTGATGACGGTAAGAATCAGCGGTGGTTCGAATCGCATCGATAACTTACGGGGTATGTGAGCCGGCCACTCAGAAAGCAATGGCAAACTACTGAGCGTAATCTTGCCAAGAAATCAACATACAGCTGAAAGATGCTGGTGTTGACAGCAATGTCCTGTAAAGGATATGCAAAAAAAAAAAAAATCATGTCTTTACTTTTAACAATAACATGGCTGAAATATTTCCTTGCCTCCTCTTTATTTCTAGAACCTCTGCATTTGATTGTTTTGTTTCCATGAAATACGACCTACGACCTATTCGTCTGCATATCCACATCTCCCGGGCTTCTAAGCGACTTTCTAGCTTGCTTGTTTTAGGAACTAAAATACAAAACTGAGAAACTTGAAGCATCTGAATAAAGTGTGCTCTATGAATCTGTGGTAGCTGCCGGGGTGCATCCCCCAGGCAATGACGAAGTGATCGAGTCTCAGATGAATGATTCATCATGAATCGAATCCAATAGATGTTTTTGTTTAACGTGAATTTTATTTGCCAAATAAAATATCACTGTACGTAGAGTGTCCTTGTCGACAAATATTGTCTTTGTGAGGTTTGAAGAAAAAGAACTTGCAAAAAAAAAAAAAAAAGACAGATGAGAAGAGAGAATAATAGTCTTCAAATGTTTGTGAATAGCGGCTTGTACTATTCACAAAATTTTGTGCCGAATAATCACGTGACCAGCCACAAATTTTTGTGTAAAACGGCTCGGACTATATACAATATGTTGTGTACAGCTTCTCCCTTATCGAAAGCCTTTGTGTAGTTATTAAAGCAAAGATATAGATCTTTGTTTACTTCTGTAGAACACTCAATTACTGTTCTCAGTATATACACAGCATTTACTGTGCCCTTGCCTTCTACAAACCCACATTGTTCTTCTCCTAGTTCGGGTTGTATTTTCTTCCTAACTCTTTGCATGATAATTCTCAGCAGAATCTTCATGATGTGGCTCATTATACTACTAATTGTTCTATGTTCGCACTCCATGGCTCCTGATTTCTTCAGGGATTGCAATAACGAAGTGATTATTACCAAATGTTTGGTAATAAAATCTCATAATTCCCAAACTGCTGGTCCACGTGATTATTCGCGGTCACGCGTGGTCATGTGATCTAGGTTTGACTACATTATTAATGTTTGTGGAAATATTATTGTGTCCTCGGTGGTGTAGTGGATAATGTTTCTGCCTGCAGTGGGTGAGCATCAGCCTGGCTCTCACATCTGGGTGATATTGACTTAGAGGCGTTCAGCCATATCCCTCAGCTGGGAGCCTTAAGTATGTGTCTGGAATTAGTGGCATCGTGTGCCTGATTCAGACTTTGACTGCTATCCTTAGTTTACCTGCAGAGCAGCAGATTGTGTCTCTCTTGGTCTGGTCCCTATCCCAAGAGGTCCAACATGTAGTTGTGCTTCCGTCGTTATAGCTCTTAAGGTCATTGGGACACGCAAGCCACTCTACCACGGCAATGTGGAGACATGTCAGAGGGGTTGCACTGGGTTAAAACGAACTGGTATGGGACAGCAATGTCCTGTAAATAGGATATGCAAAGCAAACACAAAAAAAAACAAATAATAAAAAGTAATTACAGTCAGACATAGGTAAATCATTCCACACAACAATCGACACACTGTAGGTTTGCCATTTAATTGTGCAGTACTGAACAAGGCAAACACCAATTGCCGATTAATTGACAACTATATGGTGTGTAGCACCATATGCCAAATGTGCCTTAGTGGCTGTGTTTAGTGTGTTTCTTCTCTTTGCAGGAGCTTAATATACCTAATTGTTTGTTCATCTACAGTGCCAAAAGAACACGCAGGCCAAGAGGACAGGAGAGAAGCCTCACAAGTGTGATTGTGGTGCTTCTTTCACTTATGCTGGGGGTCTTACGAAACATAAGAGGTAAGTGTAGCTGTAGTGTCAGCAATAGAAACTTTTGCATACACGGCCAGACCTCTAATACATTACTCATAAATCAGGGAGAGGTACTAACATCAAATTGCTCCTCCGAAAGCTCACTATGTGGGCGTCATCAAAGGTGGAAAAAGTGTCCCAGTGGCACGAAATGGAATATTGCTTGGATAGCAAATCCATTATGTGGAAAGTCCAGATAGAAAGCTCACTGTGTGGATGTCATTTGCATTCTTCTGGTTTCTGGAGGTGCAGCTTGTGGTTAACGGAAGGCCGAATATACAGAACTGAGGCTAAGCAGTCATGTGCAGGACATGACGATTCCTTGGGTGAGCCCAATACCAGAGCGCTATGTGTCAGCTCTGCAATTATGGAAGCCGCTTTGGATGGCGGGGAATGCCCATGGTCTGCCCCTGCCTTTCCTTGAAGGCTGACCGGGTTGTCTTCGGCTGCTCTAAATAGGCCAGATGGGATGGGAGATAACACCACAACAGTGAGAATCAAATGTCCTATGAAACCCCCGGGAAGGTTAACCCGGTCAACAAATGCCCACAGAAACCGGATGTGTCAGCCTAATGGCGCAAGAACGCAGCTATGCTGTAATCAGGCACAATGAAATCTCATCCGGAAAAAAAAATCTCCGAATGAACATAGAAGAAGAAGAAGAAATGGCTTCTCTGAACTCATTGTTTATAACTGTTGCATTTTACATTGGCATGTACTGAGTTAAAGGTAGGTCGGTTATTCCAAATCCACTCTGACCAGCGACTGTAAAATTTCCTTACATTATAATCATTAACATGTGGAAGAGAATGCAGGTGGTGGTGCAAAATGAAGGCAGACCTGAACATGAAATATGATAGATTTATGGTACAAGAGTGTAGGCCGACAGATCTGTGTAGCATGGGCAAAATGAGGATGTAGTTGTTTCTCAACTAGCATAAGAAGCAAAGTTAGTACAGCGTAGAATGGAAAATCAAATAACAGCTGAGAATGTTAGTTAGTTAGTTAGTTAGTTAGTCATGGTTCCAACTTCACGGCAACGGGTTGTCCCCATATTGCTCCGTTCTTGTGCCAGTGAATATCACACAAAATGCTCCTCACTGTCAAAAGTGAACAATGGAACAGACAGGAGTATCGGCAAGCCAACAGCCTGCACAGGTACACTGCATAATGCCACCGCCAGAATGCCAACACAAAAGTCCTCCATGAAAAATATAGTTCCATCGTCGATGGAAATGGCAGTCACCAGAGACTTCATTGACCCGGGTATTATCCCATATGGCTCGGTTTCTTTTCACAGGACAACCTGCCGAAAGCACCGCACAAAGCACGAACTCTGTACCTCCAGTGGCGACTCCCAGGAGTCTCCTGAAAAATGCACTCATGAGCCGAAAAGGCAAACCAGTCAATCCAGCAACAGCTGGCCGCCATCATTCCGAACATGCAGTTCATGCTACAAACAACCATGGACAGATGTAAAAGCATTCCACACGAAACTCACAGCTCACAGTGTCACGCCATGCACTCACTCATTAGCAGGGCAACGGAACCATATCCTCCTAAGTCGCCTCTTACGACATGCATGGTAGGCAACAGTGTAACTATTCTTTGCTCCCCCGCATGGGCCCCGGCAACACACGGGCATAGCTGTGTACGGGCAGCTGAGAATGGAAATCACGAAGCATTGAAATGGCTTGCCGCAGCTTCTCTTACAAAGACAATATCTCTCTCTCTCTCTCTCTCTCTCTCTCTCTCTCTCTCTCTCTCTCTCTCTCTCTCTCTCTCTCTCTCTCTCTCTCTCTCTCTCTCTCTCTCTCACACACAAACAAACACACACTCTGACACATGAACTATGTGTGAACAGATGTGTTACTTGTGTCCCACACTAGTTTAACTGTATTTGATAGCAGATTCTGGCTGTGAGAGATCTTGTCATCTGATTGTCGTCTGCTGTCAGAATATGAAATGGTGAACCTTCATGTCATAGGTCAGGTACCTTCATGTCAAAGTCCTGTCTTCGCGCCTCGGAGTGGTGTTAGGTATATGGTGCTCGCCCCATATTGGCTGTGTTTGTGATTTTTATTAATGAAACCACATTTCGGATACAGACAATCAATTTCACGCCAATGAAAGAATAAGGTTGGGTCAACCTGGGAGCCCACACTAAATAAAAATCATCACCTTGATGGAGAATCGAACAGATAACTACAGGTCCAGAAGGCTAACTTGTTAGGCCACCTTTACCCCTCTCACGTACAATATTAGATCATGTCTTCTAAAGATGGGTAGTCAACTCCCTTCCTTGCTTCCTTGTCCTTTCTTAACTTGCACAAAGACATCTACTTCTGGGAATCAATTCCTTGAAGTGAGTTGGGTGAATTTCTCAAACGATTTCACAGATCCACTTGGGTGAATTGGGTGAATTTCTCAAATAATTCACAGATCCATTATGGTGACTTGGGTGAATTTCTCAAATGATGTCACAGATTCACACAAATCCTCTCGCCCATTGACTGTGCTAGCCCTCCTTAGTATTATATTAAAGATCTGATGATAATCTCTGTGTCAGGATCTTATATTCGGCTCGTTGGCTAACACGTGTGAGACAGTACAAGTATAACGTGATTCGACGTAAGACACAGCAACACAAGTTCTATGGATTTATTGTCACATTAAATACAGAACGATAATTACAACGATCTACAATATATAACTCACAACCACAATACAGCTCATAGGTCTGACGCTCAAGATATCAGTCGTTCGGCTTTCAACCACGGAGATTCACACAAACGCCTTGCTCTCGTCACACATGTCCTTCCACTGTCCTGTCCCAGCTGCGTCTGAGCTATCACGCACACTGCCCACTGCCTCTGGTGGGGTCACGTGGCTTGCGTGCGTCTGTCGTCAGCCTGACCGCTGGTCGCGTGTCAGGTAGCAATCTTGCCAGCCGACAACTCTTGTCCGCCGGGTGCCGTAACGATGTTGCTGCATAGCTAGGCTCTGACATTCTCCCCGGGTACCTCAATGAAAGATGCCATCTTTCATTCATGATGTATGTATATACTGGGGTAGTGTTAATTACATGTCAGAGACTACTCTTTCCCAGTGTTATGCATGAAAATACATATATGGCATAGAAATATATACAAAAAATGTAAGTTGCATTGAAATGACAAATGAAGTACAACTTTTTAACACAAATCAGGTTTCACCCCCCCCCCCCCCCGATGCCTGGTTACCTCCATTGCAATAATACCCAGTCAGATCAGTAGCACCAGCTTCACGCATCTACCTCGCAGCAATTTGAAAAAAAAACGTAATAATATGGTTGTTTTGCAACAGCCATCTAGCCAGACTGAAATACGGCTTTGTCTTAGTCGTATTAAACACTTAAACTCTGCCCTCATTTGGTCAGGAGTTCTTATGTTGGTTTGCAATGTTGGCAGCTCTATGACATGCTTGGTGGACGCCTACCTGCTGTGCTAACCATTTGAGCAACAAAATGTCTATCTATACAATACACATTAATGAATATGTTTCAAATTATGGCCCTTGATGTAATTCACAAATGCAAGGGAAGTAATTTTGACATTCAAGAAATTCTATACATTACAATAATTATTTAATTTCTTAGCGTCATTGCTTGACGTTTCTTCATATTAACGAGAAAAAGTCGGTAATATGAATACATTAATCAAGATATGATTCTAAGATTACACTAATCAAAATAAATAAGTACCAAATTGGTGTATTCTATTTTATGGATTCAAAAGGATTTTACAATCGTCATACATTTTTGAAAATTTGTATATCGTCTGCTAATTTTGGTATACTTTTTAAATTACACCGGAAATACACACGAAACGCAAAATTTAGTTGCTGTTACACTGCTTGAACACAACTGTTCCGATTTTAAGGGATCGTAAAATGTTATCAAAGTTCGTGTTTGATGTTATAGTATCACAACTCTCGGATTATGATGGAATGTTCTTGTTTCCGATGTGTTCACAACTTATGGATAATGATCGACTGTTCTTATTTCGGATGTTCAAATGTCGAACAATTTGGATTAAATTCGATGCAGAGGTGGTGTCGAAGTCACTGTTCAGTCCACATTTGCACACGTCGATAAAATATCACGGTGAAGAAAATCACTCACAGCTGTCACAATGGTAAAGTTCGCTTCTGGTAAGTGGTTAAGCGTTTGTGACACTGTTCTTGGTGTATATTTACAATTAATATTGTTATCTTTCTAACACACACTACACAATTATACTACACTCATTACATGACTTGATTAAAATAAGTATATTATACATGTCGGTTTCTAACCGTATCACAATTTCACTTATAGACTTTACACAGTAGGTGAATTGGAAAAATATTCACTCATTGGTGGCTGTGTTGGTCCGAGTGTATTACACACACTGCACTCAGACATTGCTTACTGGGTCGGTCGGACAACGGGACAAAAGATCGGCAATTGCATTCATTCTGCCGGGAATATAGCGAACTTCGAAACTGAAATTTTGAAGCTTCAAGGACCAGCGAGCAATCATATTATTGGATGGTACTCCGGCATTTATATACCGTAATGGACTGTTGTCAGTTTCGATGATAAAGTGACGTCCTAGAAGATATTTTGATAGCTTCGTCACACTTTCTACTAAGGCCAGTGCCTCTAATTGCGGAATGGACCATGCCCGCTCTCGAGGCCTTAGTTTTCTTGATAGGAAACAAATTGGATGCAGGATGTTGTCGTATTCCTGCAACAGGACTGCCCCAATGGCAACGGAGCTAGCATCTGTTCTCAATCTGAAAGGTAAACGGATGTTGGGCAATTTAAGGATTAGGTTATTGGAATTTTTATCAGAAAAGTGTGCCAAAACTTTATGAAATGCATTTCGTAGGCATTCATCGTGTACAACTTTTTCAGGTTTATCCTTGGTTAGTAAGTTAGAAAAAACCTCAGTCAGTTCTGAAAAATCAGGAATAAAGTTCCTGTAATAGTTGATCAGTCCCAACAGACTGCGGACTTGTTTCTTATTTGTTGGAAGTGACAGTTTTAGAATTTTGGAGACAATTTTGTTGTCTGTCATGACAAAGCCATTGGATATTCTGTACCCCAAAAATGATATCTCTTGGTAAGCCATGCTCACCTTTGAAGGCTTCACTGTCAGTCCGTGCTGTCTGATACGTTCTAGTGTCTGTTCTAGTGTCTTTATATGTTCTGTCATTGTCTCTGTATGGACACAGATGTCGTCAATATAACAAATGATATTAGGAATGTCAGATAGGAGGAGTCGTGTCATGCGTACGAATGTGGCTGGGGCATTGACTAGCCCAAATGGAAGTTTGCACCATTCGTACAGTCCCCAAGGCGTGGCGAAAGCTGTTAGATGTCTGCTGTCTTCATGTACAGCAATCTGCCAGTAACCTTTAGACATGTCAAGTGTCGTAAAGAACTTAGCGTCAGTCAGTTCTGTCAGTAGATCGTCAGTGTTTGCCATTGGTTCAAGATCTAAAACAGTTATTTTGTTGAGTTTTCTGTAGTCGATGCAAAGTCGTATTGTGTTGTCCTTTTTGCGTACAATGACCATAGGTGAAGAGAAGTCTGATAGGGATCGTCTGATGATGTTGTTTTTTTCTAAGTTGATGATTTCCTGATGTAGTTGTTCCTTGTAATGTAATGGTATGGTGTATGGTCTGCATCTTATGGGTGTGTTTGATGTGAGTGTGATGTGATGCTGTACTAATTCTGTTTGTCCTGGGTTGTCTGAAAAGATGGTGTTGTACTCTTGTATCAACTGTTTGCAACTGTTTGTCTCTGCTTGACTTAGGTTTGGATTGATCTTGATCTCCTTCAAGCAGTTTGTCGTGTCTAATGTAGGTGTTGGAATCTCGTCGCTAGAATCGTCATCTTCGTGATCTATTATCACGGTGCAAGCTGTCGTATCGTCTTGTTCGTTGTCTCTGTTGTAGTATGGTCTTAGCATATTTATGTGGAATATTTTGTGTTTGTCTTTTATTAGGATTTCGTAGTCTACGGGTGAGATCTGTCTTGTCACTTTAAACGGTCCCTGCCAAGAATCAGTCAGTAGCTGTCTGTCACTAGGTAGTAGTAGTAGAACGTCCTGTCCAGGTGTCAATGTTATAGTCCTGTTACCTTTGTCTGCGTACTGTCTGTAAGTAGCACCAGATAGTTTAAGTGCATTTTCAGCAATTTCACATGATTTAATAATCCTTTCACGCAATGATGTTACATACAAGAATGATGATATGGGTTTCAGTCTTGGAGTAGAATCAGTTAACATCTGGTGATAAATTGTTAATGGGCCTCGTGGTTTGGCACCATAGATGAGTTCAAAAGGAGAGAAACCGGTACTAGAATGTGGTACCTCGCGATAAGCAAAGAGAACAGCTGGTAAGTATACGTCCCAGTTATTGGGGTGGTCTTGAGTTACTTTGGCAAGCATGTGCTTCAGATCCCCATTAAGCTTTTCTATAATCCCGCTCGAGTGAGGATGATAGGGGCTATTGAAAACTTGCTTCACTCCTAACGTTTTAGTGAAAGCTTGGGTGGATGCGGCGATAAACTGAGTGCCTCTATCAGACTGGATAGTATCTGGAAACCCAATTCGGGAGAAAATATGGAAGAACACTTCCATGATGTCGTTGGCAGTAATGTTCTTTAGCGGAATAGCTTCTGGCCAGCGACTACATTGATCAATTAAAGTTAGGATATATTTATTCCCTCTAGTAGTTGTATGACTAAGAGGGCCCACAATGTCAACTGATAATTTTTCAAAAGGTCGACTGGCTAAGTCAGTGACTTGTAACTTTGCCTGTGGGTGTTTACCTTTTTTTTACTAGTTTCTGGCATGTATCACAATTTCTGCAATATGTTCTTATGTCATTGCAAAATTTTGGCCAATGAAACTGTGTCAAAAGTCTTGACCTGGTTTTAACATATGCCATATGTCCTGCAAAAGGTATATCGTGCGCAAGATGTAAAGCTTGCTTGCGATAGGTAGTTGGCAACACAGTTTGCTTTGTTGTAACGTCACCTCTGGTGTAATACCTGGTGAGTATATCATTGTGTAAAGCAAAATGCCATTTCGCATTTTTGGTTACTCTTGCCTTTTTGCCGATCAGGTCAAAATACTTTGACAGTGAAGGATCAGCTTTTTGAGCTGTTATGAATGTTTCCTTCATAGAGTCACTAGGTGGTACTTCTGGGCTAAGCATTTGAATAGCCTCAGTTTGGTTACTTTCATCTTGCACTCTAGCAGTAGCTCTTGTTACTGCGTTCACACACTCAATGACATCAGATGATGATGGAATGATATCGTCAATGATGTGATGAGAACTTAGTGCTGCATTAGCTAACATACATTCAACAGGTGATATGACATTTTCAATGACATTTGGTGGTGATGTGTTATCATTAATACATAGTGATGTTATGTCATGGTTATGAGGTTTGTCATTCACCTCAGGTAAATTTCCTATGATTATATCGCACACTGGGTTTGTAAGTGCCGCGACCTTTACTTTCCCGGTGAGGAATGGTGTTTCAATGTATGCCCAAGCTAATGGATATTTTTCAATATTGCCTGAAAATGTTCTACATGTGATGTGTCTGCCTGTGTAGTCTGTAGGCGTTATGAATGTTGTTTTCAGGCCAATAAGTGTACTTCCGGTGTCGCGAAGTACTGTAGCAAACTTGCCATTAACATACCCGTGATAGATGTCTAATCTGCCTTTTGAGTCTATTACCAAGTTAGCTTCCTCATTGGCAATAGGGATGGCGTGCCCGCATGTTAAGATACCATTTTCAAAGAAGGTATTACAGACAGTGCATGTGTTACTACTAAATACATCACAAGCCTGTGCTGCATGTACAGGATGTTTGTCTGGATTTTCGTCTTCTGACGCTGAGCTATCGAACAAGGCGGCATTGGCTTTGTTGGTCATATGCCTGCCTCTACAGTCCATACGATGGTGACCGTAAGCCTTGCAGAGAAAACATTTACGTAAACTTTTGAACGATTTACGTTCTCTGTCTTGTCTGTTTACCATATTTTGCAAGTATGTTTGGTACCCTGGGTTTTTATCGCACATCTCGTTCAAATGGTGAGACATTTTACAGTGAACACAATGTCTAAATTTTTCAGAGGTAGGCCTGTTTGGTTTTTGCCTACTATAGTTTTTCTCATAGTTGGCTGCTGCTACCCAGTTACTGTCAGTAGCTTCAGTGGCAAAACACTGTTTATTTGCCGTATAATAGGCCGACCCACGTCTTTCCATTTCTTCCACACTTGTGCATTCATTCTCCTGTAAGAACTTAGAAAAAGATGATGGGATAGAAGAAATGACTTTATCTCGAATGATGAGATCTTCTAATTTATCATAATTTTTGTTAATTTTGGCTGATGAAGTCCATTTGCTGAAAATGTCTCGGACTAAACAGAGGTAGTCAGAGAACGTTTGAGTTGATTTTGGACTCAGTTTACTGAATTGTTCTCTGTACCCTGCCTCGTCTAGCATGAAATGTGCCATTATTTTAGATTTGATATAATGGTACTCTTTCCTGAGGTCTTTGGGGATGGTTTCAATGACTTTAAGAGGTTCCCCAGATAGACTCCTCATATATAGAATATTCCATTCCGAAAGTGGAACTTGGTAATGTTCCATTAAAGTCTCAAAATTTTGGGTAAAGGCTGCTATGCAGTCACCCGAGGTATAGTTACGAACGATACCTTGATACTTCTTATACTGGTTTTCTTTTTCCAGTCTTTCAGATTTCTTTGACTCTTTATTCATTGCAGTCTCAGTGTCAAGTTGTTTCATTTTCAACTGTAATTCTAGTTCTTCTCTCTTACTCTGAGCTGCTATTTCTGCTTTCTTAAGTTCACTGTCTATCTCAGCTTGCTTTAATGCTGTTTCTGCCTCTATTTGCTTGGCAGCCATTTCTGCTTGTTTTAGAGCTCTTTCTGCTGCTCTATCTTCGCGTTCACAATATTCAGCGTATTTGTTCTCACTCCATTTTGTTAATTCATCACCTGCTAACTTTAATTTTAACCCCATATCGATGAAATCAAATAATGACGACATGATGGAGAAAATACGTCAATGAAAATCAAATACACAAAATATGTTGTAAATGGTTAGTAGAAAAACAATTTACAATTGATTTGACTATACGATGCGTGCCTACTAATGCATACGTAAAGTTAAAGTAAAGAAAAATATACTCAAGTGCCCTGGATACGGTGACGAATGGTTGGACAATCGGGCTAGGAAAACTGTAGGGTCGTACTTCGGAACCACTAATGACCTCTACGGCAAGGTTATGGATGGTACGCAAAAACCTGCTTTGTTTTTGGAGAGAAATAAGTTAGTGTCTATTTGTTAGTGTGTGCCTGCAAGTCACTAAGTGTTGATTTGGTTTGGATGGCGTCGAGTGTAATTGTATGTCGTAAATTTGTCGTCAACAGTGTTTCTTTCAACAGAAGTTACACTCTTTCCAAAACTCTTTGCGTTCCACAAACTCAATACACAAAGACAATCTATCTGTATTTGAACACTCAATAACATTGATGACACATCACTTACATCAAGATGACATTCAGTAAGGACAAAGACATCAAGTTTACAAGATGGCGACAAGGTCAAAATGGCGACAAAATCACAATGTTGACAAGGTCAAACGGTGACAAGTTTCACAAATCACAAATGTTTTACACGTTTACAGGATCAAACAATATGTACTGCACATTTACTAATGGTTTTAAACATATTTAAACAATGTAGTAATGGATCACACTGAGACTTTTCCGATCACATTTACATAGCTATAACCTTGACAAATTTTACACGTACAAGAATTATAGTTTTAAATAACAAAGACGAGCAACACACGTCTAAATATATTAGGTTCTTAAACAAAGACGAGCAACCCACGTCCACACATGTCAGGATCTTATATTCGGCTCGTTGGCTAACACGTGTGAGACAGTACAAGTATAACGTGATTCGACGTAAGACACAGCAACACAAGTTCTATGGATTTATTGTCACATTAAATACAGAACGATAATTACAACGATCTACAATATATAACTCACAACCACAATACAGCTCATAGGTCTGACGCTCAAGATATCAGTCGTTCGGCTTTCAACCACGGAGATTCACACAAACGCCTTGCTCTCATCACACATGTCCTTCCACTGTCCTGTCCCAGCTGCGTCTGAGCTATCACGCACACTGCCCACTGCCTCTGGTGGGGTCACGTGGCTTGCGTGCGTCTGTCGTCAGCCTGACCGCTGGTCGCGTGTCAGGTAGCAATCTTGCCAGCCGACAACTCTTGTCCGCCGGGTGCCGTAACGATGTTGCTGCATAGCTAGGCTCTGACACTCTGTACATATTGACTAATGTGCTAATTATTTTGCCGTCAGTATCAGCAAATCCTCAATAAATTGGATGGTGTGCACTGAAAGTGTCTTTGAAGCTCTACGAAGTCTCGCAGCAGCCTTTCTCCGGGATCATTCTGCAAAAATTAGCCTGGGTAAGGCCAACTACTTTATAGAGTTGATTGATAAGGTAAGTTTTGCATTTGCAGAGGTAATGGAGACATTTAAAGTAGCAGCAATTAAAATGCGAAATAAAGAGGGTAGCTATGAACAGATAAAGCTAGGAGTATGACAGGTGTGTGTCTTGTCACCAGATCTCTTCTCCCTATATCAATCGATCAATCATGTTCCATGCCGGAAAGCGTGGGCGGTCATGACTCGCCATTTCACTCGATCACCAGAGTCGTGGATCAGCTCAGTGTTCCAGTCTCGACCATGCCATGGGGCCAAGCAATCCAGGTATTTTCCTCTCGGTCTTCCTCTTGGTCTGTTCCCTCCGATCTTGCCAGTTGTCACTCAGTTCTCCAATCCATTTCTTCTCATAACGCGTCCAAAAAATTTTGACTGCCTACGTCTAATTTCTCTAATCAGTTTACGATTTGCATTTGTCTCATTTAGTACTTGGTCATTGGGTTTTCTATCTGTCCATGGTTTTCTATGCATTTACAGCCATCAGATGTTTTTCAGCTTGACTGCACATTGTCCAAGTTTCACATCCATTCAAAAGAACAGGCTCTATGTATCCCCTCAACACTCTTTTTCTTGTTTCAATTGACAACTTTTTATTGGTCAGAATGTTTTTCATCTTGCTAAAGGCTACTTTCACCATGGCGATTCTTGTTCTAATCTCTTCAAGGCATCTCCCATCAGATGTTATGACTGTTCCGAGATAATTGTACCGATTCACTTGTTGAAGAATATTCCCATTTACTTGTATATTAAATTGTGGTGCTTCGTTCTTCCTAGTGACGACCATAACCTCTTTTTACAATTTAATTCTAACCCCAGCTGTTCACTGTGTACAACAACTGCATCTACATATTGTTGCAGATCCTGCGCATTGTCTGCAATCAATACTGTATCTTCTGCATGTCTAATGTTACTGATGTTTCATCCTCCAATGCTGATTCCATTTATATCTTCTACATTTCCGAAAATATTTTCACTGTATCGGAAAAAAAAGATCTGGAGACATTACACATCCCTGCCTAACACCTCTCTTAATAGGCTGATATTGCCTATATATCACTGTACGTAGAGTGTCCTTGTCGACAAATATTGTCTTTGTGAGGTTTGAAGAAAAAGAACTTGCAAAAAAAAAAAAAAAGACAGATGAGAAGAGAGAATAATAGTCTTCAAATGTTTGTGAATAGCGGCTTGTACTATTCACAAAATTTTGTGCTGTATAATCACGTGACCAGCCACACATTTTTGTGTAAAATGGCTCGGACTATATACAATATGTTGTGTACAGCTTCTCCCTTATCGAAAGCCTTTGTCGTAGTTATTAAAGCAAAGAAATAGATCTTTGTTTACTTCTGTAGAACACTCAATTACTGTTCTCAGTATATACACAGCATTTACTGTGCCCTTGCCTTCTACAAACCCACATTGTTCTTCTCCTAGTTCGGGTTGTACTTTCTTCCTAACTCTTTGCATGATAATTCTCAGCAGAATCTTCATGGTGTGGCTCATTATACTAATTGTTCTATGTTCGCCCAACCTTCCAAAAAATTTTGGTTTTTTTAATTCCTTCACTACATATATCAATTACAATTCTACATTCAATAGTGTTCTATTGCTTTCATTCAGACACAACATATATCAGTTACAATTCTACATTCAATAGTGTTCTATTGCTTTCATTCAGACACTGCATATATCAATTACAATTCTACATTCAATAGTGTTCTATGGCTTTATTTCTTTCACTACATATATCAGTTACAATTCTACACTCAATAGTGTTCTATTGCTTTCATTCAGACACAACATATATCAGTTACAATTCTACATTCAATAGTGTTCTGTTGCTTTCATTCAGACACAACATATATCAGTTACAATTCTACATTCAATAGTGTTCTATTGCTTTCATTCAGACACTACATATATCAGTTACAATTCTACATTCAATAGTGTTCTATTGCTTTCATTCAGACACAACATATATCAGTTACAATTCTACATTCAATAGTGTTCTATTGCTTTCATTCAGACACTACATATATCAATTACAATTATACATTCAATAGTGTTCTAATGCTTTCATTCAGACACTACATATATCAATAACAATTATACATTCAATAGTGTTCTATTGCTTTCATTCAGACACTACATATATCAATAACAATTATACATCCAATAGTGTATCATTGCTTTCATTCAGACACTACATATATCAATAACAATTATACATCCAATAGTGTATCATTGCTTTCATTCAGACACTATATATATCAACAACAATTATACATCCAATAATGTATCATTGCTTTCATTCAGACGCTACATATAGCAATAACAATTATACATCCAATAGTGTATCATTGCTTTCATTCAGACGCTACATATATCAATAACAATTATACATCCAATAGTGTATCATTGCTTTCATTCAGACACTACATATATCAATAACAATTATACATCCAATAGTATATCATTACTTTCATTTAAGAAGCCAAAGAAGATTGATAAACCAACACAGAACTGGCGTCGTTAGCCGCTACACGCTGCGGGATTTGCTGAGGAGGGGATCCGAGCACTTATGGACTGAATGGTCCGATGTGCAACGAGGATGATCTGTCGACTAACTAACAAACTAACTTTCATTTAGACACTACATATATCAATAACAATTATACATCCAATAGTGTTCCATTGCTTTCATTCAGACGCTACATATATCAATAACAATTATACATCCAATATTGTATCATTGCTTTCATTCAGACACTACATATATCAATAACAATTATACTTCCAATAGTGTATCATTGCTTTCATTCAGACACTACATATATCAATAACAATTATACATCCAATAGTATATCATTGCTTTCATTCAGACACTACATATATCAATAACAATTATACATCCAATAGTGTGCCATTGCTTTCATTCAGACTCTACATACATCAGTTACAATTTACCACTATTGCTTTATTTATTTTTTCCGAGTAGTGGGTTAGGGATGGGGTGATGAGAACTTCCACAAGTTTGAAGCTAATTTGTGGCCTGCATAAATTTGTCTTCAGTCTGTCAGAGAACATGTCTGTCAGAGAAACAAATGAAAACTGATTAGAGAAATTAGATGCAGACAAGCACAATTTGTTAGTCATGTTATGAGAAGAAAGTTGCTCCTGTGAACTCTGTAATTCTCTCAATTTGAATCCTGGACTGCTGAACACCCATAATTACTTAACATAAGAACTACTTATGTAATAGAAAACACATGAAACATTTATTTAATGTCTGAATATTAAGAAAACAGTAAAAACAAAATTTATATCATGGAAAATACACGAAACATTTATTTAATGTCTGAATATCAAGAAAATAGAAGAAATGGCAATATCATAGAAACAGATGCCACAAAGGTGTGTTATAACAAAAGAGAGGAATTTTGTTAACCAAGGTGATGCATTTAAATACCTAGGAGCAATCACAACATCAAATGGGAGACTCTAACAGAGATTAACAACAGAATCTGTCTAGCAAAATCTTCATTTCAGAAATTGAAAGACATCTAATACAATAAGTCACTATCATTGAGTGTAAGCAAAAGAGTCCTGAATGTTATACAGTACCTGTTTTGTGGTACAGCAGTGAATCATGCTGAATGCTATACAGTACCTGTTTTGTGGTATGGCAGTGAATCATGCTGAATGCTATACGGTACCTGTTTGTGGTACGGCAGTGAATCATGCTGAATGCTATACAGTACCTGTTTGTGGTACGGCAGTGAATCATGCTGAATGCTATACAGTACCTGTTTTGTGGTACGGCAGTGAATCAATGGGACATCAATGAACAAATTAGGAAGAGTTTGAAAGCAACAGAGATGTGGTTCTTGAGATGAATGGTGCAATTACGTTTGACTACAAGAGTAACAAACGATTGTCTGGAAGAGGCTAACAAATGTGGAACATATTACAAAGAGACACAAACAGCATTCTTTAGTCGTGTAATGAAACAAGAAGCTTTGGAAAACATTGTGACTGGAAAGATCAGTATATGACAACTGATTGCATTTAGCAAAATTTCACCACTTATTCTTTAATTAAAACTGATGTACACAATTCATAAATCTGTTTATACAGTAGATATGAAGAATATGATTTTAATGGACGAATAGGCACACGAAGAACACCATGGGATGATTGCATGGGGCCATTCAGCGACACAGAGACTGATTGTAACAGTAATGGTCAACATCTACTCAACATATGCTGCGAACACAGACTAATAATAGCAAATATTTTTTTGAACATCATCGTAGCAACACCAAAACACCCATCCCCACAGCTACACATCTCCCCACACACACTCCCACCAACCACACATCCCATCCACTCACACTCCAAGCATACATACATTTCCCAACCCACACATCCCCCACCCACACACATCTCCCCATGAGCCTGAATCGCATGCTAAAACCACCAGCAGCCCAACCAAGATGCCAGAAACAGTCAAAGGGAAGCCAATATCCCACCAGACATCTGGAGAAAACCAAGATGAGCACCCTGACGACGGCAGAGAGGACGCCCCGATGCCGCCAGTATTTACCGATGAAGAAATCGCAGAGATGAAGAGGACATACAAACTCAAGTGCAAGGAATACAGAAGGCGCGTGGAAGAAAAAGTAAAGAAGCACAAGAAACTCAAGGGGAAACCAATGCCCTGTCATATAGCTGAAGAACCAGATTTATACGAGGATGACGAACACCCATGGCAATACTATATAGATGATGAAGAGATCATCCCATGGCTGACCACAGAGGAAGCAATCGAAAGACAGCAAGACCTCAAATGTGAAAGTGAAGAAAGGTGCAAGGAGGAATATCACATTGAAAAGCTTCTACAGGCAATACACAGAAAAGGAGGCAAAAATACAAAATAAAAAGTCCTTATAAGGACAGTACCCAGACGAGCCAGGAAAGAGCACCATCAAAGAAAAACAGCAAGAGGAGATGGGCACAAAAGACAGCTGCCACCAAACAACCCCCTCCCCCAGCTAACGTGACAGACACAAAAGCCGATATAACTAGTCCGAGATAGAACTTACTCGAAAGAGTGGACAAGAATCAGGGTGAATAAACCCACAAAAACCATGGCTCTCAACAATAACCACCGCTGAGGAAGCAGGTTAGATGAGACCGATTTTGGAATTTTTATTTTGAAAGTACCAGAACGCTATGTGCCGGCTCTGCAATTATAGAAGCCTCCTTGGATGGCAGGAAATGCTCATGGTCTGCCCCTGCCTTCCCTTGAGGGCTAACAATTATGCCTTTGGCTGTTCTAAATGGGCCAGCTGGGATGGGGGATAACACCACAACAGTGAGAGTCAGACATGTTAGGAAACTCCCGGGAAGGCTAACCCTGTCAACTAATGCTTGCAGAAGTCAATTGTGTCGGCCTAATGGCACAAGAACGCAGCTCTGATGTAAACAGGCACAATGCAATCACGTCCGGAAAAGAAAAAAAAAACTCCAGATGAACGCAGAAGAAGAAGAAGAATTGAATAGTGAGATGACACAGATTATGGTCGTCACTGGGAAGAAGGAAATACCACAATGTGATATACGAGTAAATTGATATATTTTTAAGCAAGTGAATCAGTACAGTTATCTCGGAACAGTCATAACTTCTGATGGGAGATGCCTTGAAGAGATTAGAACAAGAATTGTGAAGCTAGCCTGTTGCAAGATGAAAACCATACTGACCAATGAAAAGATATTAATTGAAACGAGAAAAAGAGTGTTGAAGTACTACATAGAATCTATAAATTTGTATGGATGTAAAGCGTGGACAATGAGGTGTCAAGCTGAAATCATCTGATGGCTGTGGAAATGTGGTTCCTAAGGAAAATGCAAAAAAATACCATGGACAGACAGAAAAACCAATGAATGAGTCCTTCAGGAAACAAATGAAGATCATAAATTGAGTCATTAAACGTAGACTGTCAACATTTTTTGGGCATGTTATGAGAAGAAATGACTTGGAGAACTTGGTGACAACTGGCATGATCGAAGGGAAGAGACCAAGAAGAAGACCAAGAAGTGAATTACTGGATGGCTTGGCCATGTGGTATGGTTGAGACAGGAACAAGGAGCTGATCCACGACTCTGATGAACGAGTGAGATGGCAAAACATGACTGCCTATGCTTATAAGCATGGCACATGATGGATGGATGAATTTGATGTATTTCTCCCTGTCTCACACCTCTCTTAATAGGCTGATATTTACCTATTTTATCATCAATTTTTGTGGCAGCTTGAGGTTTCCAATATATGTTTTTAATGAATCTTAAGTTCCTTCCTGTTAATTTGCAGATCTGCAAGCATCTCCATCATGTTGACATGTCTTACTTTATTGAATGAATGAATGAAACTTACTTTATTGAAAGCCTTTGTGTAGTCAATAAAGCAAAGATGTAAGTCTTTGTTTACTTCTACAGAATGTTCAATTAATGTTCTCAGCATATACAGAGAATTTACTGTGCCCTTGCTTTCTACAAACCCACATTGTTCTTCTCCTATTTTGGGTTGTATTTTCTTTCTAACACATTGCATGATAATTCTTGGCAAAATCTTTGTCATGTGGCTCACTATACTAATTGTTCGATGCTGATTGCATTCCAAGGCTCCTGATTTCTTTGGGATTGCAATAAATATAGAATTACATAATTCAGAGGGTATATCAATGCCAAACCTGGACAATGACAGAAAAAGAGAAAAGAAAAATCACAACAACAGAAATGAGGTTCCTGAGAAGAATACTCAACGTATCAAGAAGAGATAAGATCAGAAATGAAGAAATCAGGACTAAAGTGGGGGTTAAAGCTGCTCTAGATTTTATTAGAAAGCAGCAAGTCAAATGGTTTGGCCATGCAAGTAGGCTACCAGTCAACAGTATGCCACAACAAGCAATGCTGTACAGACCAGATGGAAACAGAGGAAGAGGCCGACCACGTAAACGTTGGACAGAGGGAATAACAGAATCCATGGGAATGTCGATATACAAAGCCCATAACCGGGCACTCTCACGAAGTTTATACTTCACCTCGACACCGCAAGGTACAAGAGGAACATGATGAGATGAGATGAGAGGGTATATCTCCAGTAAACGGTCTCCCTGGCTGGGGGTTAGCAGCTTCTCCGTAACCCCGAATACTCTAGTGGTTGACGTGAGCGTACGAGAATTGGAAACGGTTAGAGTTGAGCCAGTGACTTATGAGAGTATGGAGCCTGTTGATCAGAAAGCAATGGCGAACTACTAAGCATAATCTTGCCAAGAAATCAACAATGAGCTGAAAGATGCTGATGTTGACAGTGATGTCCTGTAAAGGATATACAAAACATTTAACATATCTCCAGTATCATATAATGTATTTGTCCTGATAAACATTGAAGTGCCCTAGACAGTTCATCGCTGTTACAACTTCACAGTAAAGGGTAGCCTCTGTTATGCTCCATTCCTGCGTCAGTGAATATCATACAAAATGACTCTGACTGCCCCATATGAAAAGGGGAACAGACAGGAGTCTTGATAAACCAACAGCCTGCTCAGGTATTCTATGTATAATGCCACTGCCAGAATACCAACACCACAATACAGTTGATTGACAATGGAATCGGCAGTCACTAGAAAATTAGCAACGACACATTACTACATAAGGCAAATCCAGTTCAATGATAATAAAACTAAGTCCAGTATTTTTGTAAAAACATGAATGCTATTGTATTAAATATTGTTTCAGTAATTTTTCTTACATGTTCCAGACTATTATGCAAGACATGATGACCAAAAGTGATAATCCTGGCCCACATAAAGAGCCAGGTGGTGCGGGCAATGAGGCTTATGACACTGATCATAAGAATGAGGTATAGCCCTGTTTATATATGAGTGTGTGTGTGTGTGTGAGAGAGAGAGAGAGAGAGGAGGGAGAGATCATCACTATGTGTCATGCTGGTAAGCATGGGCGGTCATGTTTTGCCATCTCACTCAGTCACCAAAGTCATGGATCAACTCAGTGTTCTTGTCTCGACCATACAACATGGCCCAGCCATTCAGGTATTTATTTCTCTGCCCTCCCTTTGTTCTCTTCCCCTTAATCTTGCCAAGTTCTCCAATATATTTCTTCTCATAACATGACTAACAAATTGTGCTTGTCTACATCTAATTTCTCTAATCAGTTTACAGTTTTCTTCTTCTTCTTCTTCTTCTTCTTCTTCTTCTTCTTCTTCTTCTTCTTCTTCTTCTTCTTCTTCTTCTTCTTCTTCTTCTTCTTCTTCTTCTTCTTCTTCGTTCATCCGGAGTTTATTTCCGGATGTGATTGCGTTGTGCCTGTTTACAGCAGAGCTGCGTTCTTATGCCGTTAGGCCAACACATCCGACTTCTGCGGGCATTTGTTGACCTTATTTGAAGCCCACACAGTGAGCTTTTGATTCGGACTTTCCACGTAATGGATTTGCTATCCAAGCAATATTCCATTTTGTGCCACTAGGACACTTTTCCCACCTTTTATGAAGCTCACACAGTGAGCTTTTGATTCGGACTTTCCACGTAATGGATTTGCTATCCGAGCAATATTCCATTTCGTGCCTCTGGGAGGCTTTTGTAACCGACATGCCTGTGGTATGAAGTGTGGCAGTCTGAATACTTCTTCATACACCTTTAAATGTCAACCTGTATGTAGTTAAAGTAAGCTGCAGTCAACTTGAGCTTGTTGATATCTCCATAGAGCTTGTCCTCAAATGAAGCAGGTGTGGGCCAAAATATCTTTCTCTGTTCTGCATATATTGGGCAATCCTGCAGCAAATGTTTTGCTGTCATTTTTCGAGTTCGACAATTACATTCATCTGTATCTCCTATCTTTAGTTTATTGAACAAGTGGTATTTCAGCCTGTTATGTCCTGTGCGGAGTCTGAAGGTTGCTACTTGTTCTCTTCGGTCGAGTTTGTAATATGCATCATCCTTCTGGTGGCCTGGATGCTCTGATTCCCATTTGGTTTTATAGGTGCTTTTTATCAAGCTGACTGAGACAGCTGACTTTGCATCTGTGAAGATAGCTATTTGCTTCTCTTTATTTTCCTCCATCAAGAGCATTTCTGCTGCAGTTTTCAGAGCCTCTACCTCCGCTTTGAAGTTACTTGAAAACTTTCCAGTTGCCACTGAATGTGTTTTTTTTCACTCCATTTTTTAAATTTAGGAGAATTCCTCCTCCTCCATTCTCTATTGAATTTTTGGCTGATCCATCTGTATATGCATGGGTCCAATTGCTGCTTGGGTAATGTTATTTTATGTAGTTTAGGGTTATTTCTCTTCTTTCGGTTTCATGCTGAGTGTTCTTTTTCTCAATACCAGGAATGTTTCCTATCATCTCAGGCAGTTGCTGCTGTCTCCAAGCTGGGAACTTGTCTGCATTGTAAATGGGTTTGACTGTTGATATGTTAAGTATGGGATCTGCCCTAATCTTTCGTTTTGCAGTTTCTACAAAGTTGCTACGCTTCAGTCTTCCCTTTCCCAAACCACTAAACCTTTTATACATAGGGTGGTCTGTCAATCTTCTAAATTTTTCTGCTTGTTGCTGGGCTCTGCTATCTCTTCTATCCTGCATTTTTTGTAAACAAGTGATCTTTTCAAGTTCATTAATAGGCGTTGTCTTCAGGCATCCAGTTATGATTCGCATTCCTTGGTTTTGGACTCTACTTATTTTGTTAAAGTTTGACTTAGCTGCTGTTGCCCAAGCTGCAATGCCATATTCCAGTACTGGCCTCACCCGTCCAGTATATAGCTTCTTGAGAACTTTCTCATCTGCTCCCCACATTGTACCAACAAGCTTTTTCATGATTGCCATTCTTTGCATTGCTCTTGTTCGATTTTTCTCGACCTGTTTTTTCCATGTCAGGCGACGATCAAATGTGACTCCTAGATAGTTTGGATTTTCTTCATGGCGCAATATTTTTCCATTCAATACCAGCTTAGGTTACTGAGTTTTATTTGAGAGGGAGAACACTGTGCATGTTGTTTTCTCCTCACTTATCTTCACTAGCCATGATTTTGACCAGTCCTCTAGTGCTAATAGGGTGTCAGGGTCTTAAACTTGGCTCGCTAACCTAACACATGTGAGACAGTACAAGTACAACGTGATTTGACGTAAGACTCAACGACACAACGTTCAATGGATTTATTTACAGATCATATACAGTACGATGATCACAACAAGATATACTTGATACTTCAATACACTTACATCCACAATACAGCTCACAAGTCTATCTCTCAAGATGTCCAGACACTCGACTTTCAGGCACAGAAACCACACAACGCCTTTCTCTCATCATGCGTCCATTCCAGTCCACGTCCCAGAGCTGTCTGCCTATAGCTTGCAACTTGCCTCCCATCTGAAGTGGCTTCACGAGGCATGCGTGCATCTTGCGTCGTCCTTGCCTGACCGCTGGCCGTCTTGTCAGCCAGCAATCTCGCGGCAGGTAACTACTACTCGCCTGGCGGCGTAACGAAGTTACGGCATCCCTGCTGGGGACTAAGTCACCTGGTGGGCGTAACGATGTCACTGCATCACTGCACTACTCTAGACTCTGACATAGGGCTTGCTGTATTCTGCTGTTAGCTGTACTAATATATTCTTCAGATGTCCATATGGCTAGGTCATCTGCAAAGGATGATGTGTGTACTCTGGCTGGAAAATTTTCCGTGATGTCGTTTATATATGCTAGGAATAATGTTGGTGAAAGAACTCCTCCTTGGGGGACACCTTGCTCCAACAGCATCATTTTGCTGGTTTGTCCTTGTACTTTTGTCCTGGCAGTTCTGTTCTCAAGGTAGTGGCTGATCCATTTGTACATTTTCCCACAAACATGCATTTTTTGCAGTTTTACTTTCAGTCCTTCCTTCCATACTTTATCAAATGCTTTTTCTAAATCTATCCAGACCGCTAGTGTGTGCGTTTTCTCTTGGAAGGCACCCTCTATTTCCTGAGCTATATAGGTTATTTGATCTTCAGTGGATCTGTACTTTCTGAATCCTGCTTGGTGTGGTGTTAAGAGTTTGTTTTCTTCCAGATGCCATGTTAGCCTGCCATTGATAATGCGTTCCATTAATTTTCCTACACAGCTAAGTAGACTGATAGGTCGATAGCCATTTGGTTCTTCCAGGTCTTTTCCTTTCTTTGGGACTGGTATTAGTATAGCTTCCTTCCATGCCTGTGGGACTATTCCCCTCTTCCAGCTGTAATTTAGGACTGCTAATATTTCTGTAGACCAACTGTCACTTGGAGGATGATGTACTGTATCTAGCACTAATGGCCTTATGTCCCCAGACATTTCCTAGCTCCATATTTCTGTAGACCAACTGTCACTTGGAGGATGATGTACTGTATCTAGCACTAATGGCCTTATGTCCCCAGACATTTCCTAGCTCCATATTTCTGTAGACCAACTGTCACTTGGAGGATGATGTTCTGTATCTAGCACTAGTGGCCTTATGTCCCCAGACATTTCCTAGCTCCATATTTCTGTAGACCAACTGTCACTTGGAGGATGATGTGCTGTATCTAGCACTGGTGGTGTTATGTCCCCAGACATTTCCTAGCTCCATATTTCTGTAGACCAACTGTCACTTGGAGGATGATGTACTGTATCTAGCACTAATGGCCTTATGTCCCCAGACATTTCCTAGCTCCATATTTCTGTAGACCAACTCACTTGGAGGATGATGTTCTGTATCTAGCACTGGTGGCCTTATGTCCCCAGACATTTCCTAGCTCCATATTTCTGTAGACCAACTGTCACTTGGAGGATGATGTGCAATGAGGATGATCTGTTGACTAACTAACTAACTAACTAACTAACTGACCTCTGAAGATGGAGTAGGTTTGCTTGATGTCGAGGGACACTGTTACTAAGGAAAGCTGATCCACATGCAAACTTCAGTCCAGCACTACTAGAACTAATGTGAATGGACTGTGCTTGAGTTCAAAGCATGCTCCTGTCATTTGCCAATGCAACATCCTGTGACACCAGCACTTCCCCTGTACATACAAAGCATGCTCCTGTCATTTGCCAATGCAACATCCTGTGACACCAGCACTTCCCCTGTACATACAAAGCATGCTCCTGTCATTTTTCAATGCAACATCCTGTGAGACCAGCACTTCACCTGTACATACAAAGCATGCTCCTGTCATTTGTCAATGCAACATCCTGTGACACCAGCTCTTCCTCTGTCCTGTCATTTGTCAGTGCAACATCCTGTGACACCAGCACTTCCCCTGTACATACAAAGCATTCTCCTGTCATTCGCCAATGCAGCTCGGCATAAATCAGTTAAATGTCAGTATTGTGCTGCATGTTCAGTGTGTTGCATGTTCTTGTTTATAGCAGTTACCCTTTAATTGGTTTGATAGTGATTTTAAGCTTAATTGGCTTTTATTCTTAGGAAAAGATGTGGAGAAGAAGACAGTTCCAGCAGTGACAGTGAACAGGACAAAGAGCCACATATGGTGGCAACAACACCAAAACCTAAAGTTGCAGCAAAGAGAGAATCTTCGTCTGATAGTGACTCCAGGATTCTGATGATGCTGATATAATGACACCAGCTACAGTTGCCAAGAATGTGAAAGCAGTATCAACGCTTGCAGCAAAAACATTAAAATCACAAGCTGCAGCAAAGAGAGAATCTTCGTCTGATAGTGACTCCAGGATTCTGATGATGCTGATATAATGACACCAGCTACAGTTGCCAAGAATGTGAAAGCAGTATCAACGCTTGCAGCAAAAACATTAAAATCACAAGCTGCAGCAAAGAGAGAATCTTCGTCTGATAGTGACTCCAGGATTCTGATGATGCTGATATAATGACACCAGCTACAGTTGCCAAGAATGTGAAAGCAGTATCAATGCTTGCAGCAAAAACATTAAAATCACAAGTTGCAGCAAAGAGAGAATCTTCGTCTGATAGTGACTCCAGGATTCTGATGATGCTGATATAATGACACCAGTTACAGTTGCCAAGAGTGTGAAGGCAGCAGCTACGCTTGCAGCAAAAACATTAAAATCACAAGTTGCAGCAAAGAAAAAAATCATCTGCCATGAATTTGAAGGCAGCAGCTACGCCTGCGGCAACAACACCAACAACTAAACCTACAGCAAAGAAAGATTCATCATCCGATAGTAACTCCAGCTCAGATACTAAAACGACACCAGCAAAGAAAGATTCATCATCCAATAGTAACTCCAGCTCAGATACTAAAACGACACCAGCAAAGAAAGATTCATCATCCAATAGTAACTCCAGCTCAGATACTAAAACGACACCAGCAAAGAAAGATTCATCATCCGATAGTAACTCCAGCTCAGATACTAAAACGACACCAACTAAGACCCCCAAGAATGTGAAGGCAGCTGCCACTCCTGTAGCAACACCAAAAACCCACATTTGCAGCCAAGAAAGAATCATCCGATAGTGATTCCAGCTTTGGTTCGGATGATGGTGCTAAAATGATGCCAGTTACAACTGCCAAGAATGTAGCTGAGATTCTGAGGATGCTGCTAAAAAGACACCAGCAACCACGGCTAAAAATGTGAAAGCTGCAGCAAAGAAAGATTCATCTTCCGATAGTGACTCCAGCTTGGATGCATGAAAAGACATGCACTATGGGCATCACAGATTGGGGCTTGCACATCCAGCCAGTCTAACATGGGCACCACAGATGAGGTATGCCTAATGCAGAAATCCTTACTGCAGGACTCTGTTCTACGAGTCCCGGCTGGCTGCTGAACACCTGTGCTTTTGACCTCAAGTGTCTGCAATTTGTGAGGTGTCTGTGTTTCAGCACAACCAGCTTGATCTGTTGGCTGGTTCCACCTGTGCAGATGTGAACATGGCGGTAGATCAGAAAACATCACCACCACCATACATGAGGATATGGCCTCAAGCACATTATATTCCGTTATATTATTTGTCATTTGCTTGTTATATGTTCTGATTTGTTATACCATTAATGTTCACGTTTGTTCCTTTGTTGAAATCTGATATGTCTGCAACCATCTAAGCTTACTGTTGTGAAGATTGTTGCATTCTGATTTGTCTACAACCATCTAAGCTGACTGTTGTGAAGATTGGTGCATTCTGATTTTTCTGCAACCATCTAAGCTGACTGTTGTGAAGATTGTTGCATTCTGATTTGTCTGCAACCATCTAAGCTGACTGTTGTGAAGATTGTTCTTGTGAGCATGCTACAACTATTCTGTAATCGCATGATTGTATATCCAGTGTCTGAGATGATTCATTGATTGACCAACATCCACCTTACAGCACTCAGGTCAACTGTAAATCTTCTCAGTGTCTCTCTGCAGACGTAGAAGTTCTGATTGAGAACGCAGGTGTCTGCTTCACACAGCAAGCCAAGAGTCAGTGAATGTAGCTTGTTTGTCTGTGTGAGTATGTGTGTAGCAGGGGTTTCACCTTCTTTGTCTCTACGTTTTATTGTTTTGTTAATCAATCAGTTGTGTTGTGGGTTGGTTGTATATCTGCAGCAAGACATTCAGGCAGCCGTCAGTTGTGTGTGTGTGTGTGTGTGTGTGTGTGTGTGTGTGTGTGTGTTGGTTGTATATCGGCAGCAAGACATTCAGACAGCCGTCAGTTGTGTGTGTTTGTTGGCTGTATATCTGTAGTAAGACATTCAGACAGCAGTCAGTTGTGTTGGTTGTATATCTGCAGTAAGACATTCAGACAGCCGTCAGTTGTGTGTGTGTTGGTTGTATATCTGCAGCAAGACATTCAGACAGCCGTCAGTTGTGTGTGTGTGTGTGTTGGTTGTCTTCTTCTTCTTCTGCGTTCATCCGGATTTTTTATTCGGATGTGACTGCGTTGTGCCTGTTTACAGCAGAACTGCGTTCTTGTGCCGTTAGGCCGACACATCCGACTTCTGCGGGCATTTGTTGACCGGGTTAACCTTCCCGGGGGTTCCTTAGGACGTTTGAATCTCACTGTTGTGGTGTTATCCCCCATCCTAGCTGGCCCATATAGAACAGCCAAAGACATCCTGGTCAACCCTCAAGGGAAGGCATGGGCATTCCCCGCCATCCAAGGAGGCTTCCATACTTGCAGAGACATCACACAGCGCTCTGGTACTGGGCTCACCCAAGGAATCGTCACGTCCTGCACATGGCTGCTTAGCCTCACTTCCGTATATTGGGCCTTCCGTTCACCATAGGCTGTTCTTCCGGAAACCAGAAGAATGCAGTCTGCAGATGACATCCACACAGTGAGCTTTCGATTCAGACTTTCCACATAATGGATTTGCTATCCAAGCAATATCCAATTTCATACCACTATGACACTTTTTCCACCTTTTATGAAGCCCACACAGTGAGCTTTCGATTCGGACTTTTCACGTAATGGATTTGCTAACCAAACAATATTCCATTTCGTGTCACTAGGACACTTTTTCCACCATTTACAAAGCCCACACAGTGAGCTTTTGATTCGGACTTTCCACATAATGGATGTGCTATCCAAGCAATATTCCATTTCATGCATCTGGGATGCTTTTGTAACCGACATACCTGTGGTATGAAGTGTGGCAGTCTAAATACATCTGCATTCACCTTTAGATGTCAACCTGAATGTAGTTAAAGTAAGCTGTAGTCAACTTGAGCTTGTTGATATCTCCATAGAGCTTGTCTTCAAATGAAAAAATATCTTTCTCTGTTCTGCATATATTGGGCACTCCTGCAGCAAATGTTTAGCTGTCATTTTACCAGTTCCACAATTACATTCATCGGTATCTCCTATCTTTAGTTTATTGAACAAGTGGTGTTTCAGCCTGTTATGTCCTGTGCGGAGTCTGAAGATTGCTACTTGTTCTCTTCGGTCGAGTTTGTAATATGCATCATCCTTCTGGTGGCCTGGATGCTCTGATTCCCATTTGGTTCTATAAGTGCTTTTTATAAACCTTTTTGCCTCATTATAGGTTATGTCTATGTCAGGCTGTGGTAATCGTCCACCCTCTTTTGCTAGTCTGTCAGCCTCTTCGTTTCCAGGTATACTGCAATGTGGTGGGATTCACTGTATTACAACTTTTTTGGATTTCTGGCATAGACCATGGAGTGCTGCTCTTAGGTCAGCTAGTTCTGTGCTGTTTTTGCTCTTCAGTATTGAGACAGCTGACTTTGCATCTGTGAAGATAGCTATTTGCTTCTCTTTATTTTCCTCCATCAAGAGCATTTCTGCTGCAGTTTTCAAAGCCTCTTCCCCCACTTTGAAGGTACTTGAAAATTTTCCAGTTGCCACTGACTGTTTTTATCACTCCATTTTTTAAATTAAGGAGAATTCTTTTCTGTTCTTTTGTATGGATGTGAAACTTGGACAATGAACAGTCAAGCTGAAAGACATCTGATGGCTGCAGAAATGTGGTTTCTGAGGAGAATGCAAAGAATACCATGGACAGACAGAAAAACCAATGACCAAGTACTACAGGAGACAAATGAACAACGTAAACTGATTAGAGAAATTAGACGTAGACAGTCAAAATTTTTTGGACATGTTATGAGAAGAAATGGATTGGAGAACTTAGTGACAACTGGCAAGATCGAAGGGAACAGACCAAGAGGAAGACCGAGAGGAAAATACCTGGATGGCTTGGCCACATGGCATGGACGAGACAGGAACACTGAGCTGATCCACGACACTGGTGATCAAGTGAAATGGCGAGTCATGACCGCCCACGCTTTCCGGCATGGCACATGATTGATTGATTGATTGAGAATTCCTCCTCCTCCATTTTTAATTGAATATTTGGCTGATCCATCTGTATATGCATGGGTCCAATTGCTGCTTGGGTAATGTTCTTTTATGTAGTTGAGGGTTATTTTTCTTCTTTCGGTTTCATTCTGAGTGTTCTTTTTCTCAATACCAGGAATGTTTTCTATCATCTCAGGCAGTTGCTGCTGTCTCCAAGCTGAGAAGTTTTGTGCATTGTAAATGGGCTTGACTGTTATGTTAAGTATGGGATCTGCCCTAATCTTTCGCTTTGCAGTTTCTACAAAGTTGCTACGCTTCAGTCTTCCTTTTCCAAAACCATTAAACCTGTTATACATAGGTTGGTCTGTCAATCTTCTAAATTTTTCTGCTTGTTGCTGTGCTCTGCTATCTCTTCTGTCCTGCATTGGTTGTAAACAAGTGATCTTTTCTAGTTCATTAATAGGCGTTGTCTTCAAGCTTCCAGTTATGATTCGCATTCCTTGGTTTTGGACTCTACTTATTTTGTTAAAGTTTGACTTAGCTGCTGTTGCCCAAGCTGCAATGCCATATTCCAGTACTGGCCTCACCCATCCAGTATATAACTTCTTGAGAACTTTCTCATCTGCTCCCCACGTTGTACCAGCAAGCTTTCTCATGATTGCCATTCTCTGCCTTGCTCTTGTTCGATTTTTCTCAACCTGTGTCTTCCATGTCAGGCGACGATCAAAGGTGACTCCTAGATAGTTTGGATTTTCTTCATGGCGCAGTATTTTTCCATTCAATACCAGCTTAGGTTGCTGAGTTTTATTTGAGAGGGAGGACACTGCATGTTGTTTTCTCCTCACTTATCTTCACTAGCCATGATTTTGACCAGTCCTCTAGCGCTAATAAGGCTTGCTGTATTCTGCTGTTAGCTGTACTAGTATATTCTTCAGATGTCCATATGGCTAGGTCTCTGCAAAGGAGGATGTGTGTACTCTGGCTGGAAAATTTTCCGTGATGTCATTTATATATGCTAGGAATAATGTTGGTGGAAGAACTCCTCCTTGGGGGACACCTTGCTCCAACAGCATCATTTTGCTTGTTTGTCCTTGTACTTTTGTCCTGGCGGTTCTGTTCTCAAGGTAGTGGCTGATCCATTTATATTTATTTTTCCACAAACATGCATTTTTTGCAGCTTTACTTTCAGTCCTTCCTTCCATACTTTATCAAATGCTTTTTCTAAATCTATCCAGACTGCTAGTGTGTGCTTTTTCTCTTGAAAGGCATCCTCTATTTCCTGAGCTATATAGGTTATTTGATTTTCAGTGGATCTGTACTTTCTGAATCCTGCTTGGTGTGGTGTTAAGAGTTTGTTTTCTTCCAGATGCCATGTTAGCCTGCCATTGATAATGCGTTCCATTAATTTTCCTACACAGCTAAGTAGACTGATAGGTCGATAGCCATTTGGTTCTTCCAGGTCTTTTCCTTTCTTTGGGACTGGTATTAGTATAGCTTCCTTCCATGCCTGTGGGACTATTCCCCTCTTCCAGCTGTAATTTAGGACTGCTAGTAGTTTCTTCTTTGCCTTGGTGCCTGGTCCTATTAGCATTTCATTTGTGATTCCATCCTTTCCTGGTGATTTCTTCTTTTTTAGGGTATTCATTGCCTGTTCCTATTTCTTCCATTGTTAGATTTGCCATCATATATTCTGCTGCTGTCTCTGTATTTCTATGATGTATCTGTTTGTCTTTGATTGCTTTCTTCTGTTCGGTTGTAATATCAATGTGGTTTGCATTTGCATAGTGTTCCATTAGTGCATTTGCAGCCTTTTTTCCTGTAAGCAAGGCATTTCCTTGTTTAATTGTTATTTGTTTGTTTCTAGGTCCTTCATTGTTCATGGCTTTCACTAGTTTCCATAGTTTGTTTCCATCCCTGTCAAAATTCAGGTTTTCTGTTTTTTCCCTCCAACAATCTCTTGTTGTTTGATTTACTGTTCTTTTATATTTTGCTGAGATGGCTTTGAGAGAGATGTTCGCTTCAATTGTTTGTTCTCTCTCTGCTGTCTTCCTGGCATCTTCAACTTTGTCCTCCAAACTTTGTAGTTCTTCAGTCCAGTATGGTTTGTAATTTTTCCTCGCTCCTCTTGGAATGGACTCAGTGGCTGCCTGTATTATCGCTCTGTTTAGACTTTCCACCATTTGCTTTATGTTGCCATATCGTGTATTTATGTTTTCACAATATTTGTCTGTTAGTATGGCAAATCTGTCCCAATCTGCTCGTTTGTAATTCCAGCGGGGCAAGGGCTTTTGCTCCTGTGGAACATACTCCATATTCATTACAAGCTTGATTGGTCTGTGGTCACTACCTGCTAATTGGTCCAGCACATGGCGATCGATTTTGTGGAGGATGTCTCCTGTGCAGAAAGCTAAGTCTGGAGTAGAAGTGGTAAGCCATCTTCTGGAGTAGAAGCTCGGTGTGTCATCCGCTTTGTTGAGTAGATGGAGATTTGAGTCTATTTCCCAGTCCTCCAATTCATCTCCTCTTTTGTCAGTATCTGGGTATCCCCATCTTTCTGAACGGCTATTAAAGTCTCCGACAATAATGCAGTTTGTGTCAGTTATTTTCATGTTTGAGAGTGTAAGGTCCTTATCTGCTGGGCTATACAGGTTGTAGATTCTTATTTTCATGTCCTTTATCATTATATCAACACCTATAATTTCCGTTTGGTTGTCAGAGATCACAGATACTTCGCTGCAAGGTATTGTATTTCGTGTAAGTATTAGAACTCCTCCTTTGTGTCCTTCGCGGTCGAAACGTGTGGCCTGATATCCTCTGACTGAGAATTTGTGATTGGCGTTGAGGTGTGTCTCTTGAATGCATGCCACATCTATTCTATCTTTATGAAGACGCTGTGTTAGGGAGTCTTTCTTCTTGTAAACTCCTTCGGCATTCCACTGTAGTATGTTGAGTGTCCGGGGTATTTGGTCAATAGCTCTTAACCTACTCCTCTGTGCCTTGACTCCACAGCACAGGGGAAGGTGACCACCAGTAGTCATGGGTGGACCCCCTCGAGGCAGGGGGCCCGGCACTATCGCCGCCTGATGGGACTTCACGGGATTAGCACCATAACGATTAATTTTGATTTGTGACATCATGAATTAAGTTACGTTGCACTGCTTTGTCAAGCCTGTGGCTCAGTACATCCGATTTCGACAAGCATTTATTCGGGATGCTTTCCCTAGCCTTTGACTGTCCCCAGTCTACCTACAAGGCAGCAGGTTTTACGTTGCACTGCTTTGTCAAGCCTGTGGCTCAGTACATCCGATTTCGACAAGCATGTATTTGGGGTGCTTTCCCTAGCCTTTGACTGTCCCCAGTCTACCTACAAGGCAGCAGGTTTGTGTGTCTCTTCGTCTGGTCCCTCTCCCTTGACCTGTCAGACATAGGTGGCCCTACTAGTAGCTGTGCTACCGTCGGCATTGCTCTTGGGGTCATTGGGACGCGCAAGCCCCTCTACCTCGTCATGGTGGACACACAGCAGAGGGGTGTGTTGGTTGTATATCTGCAGCAAGACATTCAGACAGCAGTCAGTTGTGTTGTGTGTTGGTTGTATATCTGCAGCAAGACATTCAGACAGCAGTCAGTTGTGTGTGTGTTGGTTGTATATCTGCAGCAAGACATTCAGACAGTCAGTTGTGTGTTTGTTGGTTGTATATCTGCAGCAAGACATTCAGTCAGTTGTGTGTGTGTGTGTGTGTTGGTTGTCAGGTGGGGTGGCTGTATTTCTGCAACAAGACAGCATTCAGACAACTGTGAGGTGTGTTGTGGGTATGTTGTATATTTGTATTGGGAAGGGTTGCCGCAGAGTTGTGTTCTAGATGAGGTTATGTACAGGTCTACTGCAGGAGTGGGCCAACCTTGGTTACATTCAGCTCACAGCTTTGATGGGGACAGAGTTCACAGCTGTGATTACTGGCTGGGTAATCTTGTTGAGTGTGTGTGTTTGATAAGTCACAGCCAGGTGATATGTTACTCTGCCATAGTGTCTCCTGTGGTATGTGACTGCCATGGTGTCCTGTGGTGAGTGACTATGCCATAGTCGTCTTGTCATATGTAACTATTGCATAGTGTGTCCTGTGTAGCATACTGACACTGAAAGCCATGTGGTGCATTACACTGACATAGAGTGACATTGTATGTGACACTGGCACATGGTGACATATTTTGCGACACTGGCATTGCTGAAATTGAAAGCCATGTGGTGTATCCACTGTAGTTGTCACTATCAGGATGTCATGTTGTATTTGACACTGTCATTGTGACTGCCCTGTTGAACTGATGATGCTGATGTTTGGATCAACACATTCAACAGTTGACATTGTGACTGCCCTGTTGTAACTATGTAAACGACTACAATGAAATCGTGGTGAGAGGTAGTATTCAGGTTTATCAGTTTCAGTCATCGACACCAAACAATGTGCTAGAAATAATTTGAATTCACGACCCAGTCACAAGGAGAAACGGTTCTCGTGAAATTATACCTACCAGCGTTCATGACTGTGTGCATACGGCCATGTATGGTTGTGTGTGATTATGTCTAACTACAAATCTCTCTCTCTCTCTCTCTCTCTCTCTCTCTCTCTCTCTCTCTCTCTCTCTCTCTCTCTCTCTCTCTCTCTCTCTCTCTCTCTCTCTCTCTCTCTCTCTCTCTCTCTCTCTCGACGGACTTCGTACACACCTCAGTAACTTTAGAACCGCTATACCCGACCTTGACATCGTAGCTTGCGTGCTCGGTCAACTGTGACTCACTGAAAACATGCGTTATCCAGATACTCTACAGCGTGGTGTAGTAAAATTGTCATGTCAGCAGTCGTCTAGCTATAAACCACCGCAAACCAGCCTAAACTACTTATGGCTTTAGCCATAATCACGTGACATGGTGCTGTAAAACATCCATACGCCATGGCAGAGAAGGAATTAAACCAGATCAGGATAAGGTTAAAGTCATTAGAGAATTACCTGCTCCAACCAATATAAGAGAAATTCTGGCTTGTATCGGTATGGCCGGGTATTATCGTCGTTTCGTTCCAAACTTCTCTGAGATAGCAGAACCCATTACAAACCTGACTTGTAAATACGCAAGATTTAAATGGACTGAAAATTGTCAGAAAGCGTTTGATTAAAAAAAAAAACAGCTTAACAACGGTTCCACTTTTGGCACATCCAGACTTAAATAAACAATTGGTGTTATATACAGATGCTTCGGACAAAGCTATAGGGGCATGTTTAACGCAACCATACGAAGGTGAAAATTCAGGAATACCAGGGGTTAGAAATGAGAGACCAATCTACTTTTTGTCACACAAACTTAGCAAATTTCAGAGGAAGTGGTCGACAGTTGAGAAGGAGGCATATGCTATCCACTATGCCCTTCAAAAACTTGATTATTATTTACATAACGCAAGTTTCATCATTAAAACTGATCACATGCCATTAAAATCTTTACTAGAAGTCCCAGTACAAAACAGACAAATACAGACATGGGCGCTGAACTTGCAAGGATAGAATGCAAAAGTCGAATATGTTTCCGGTAAAGAAAACACCTGTGCAGATTTATTGTCCAGAATTCCTTACCCTGAGATATCTGAAGATAATGAGAATGAGGGAGAGCCAGAGATAAACGACCGAAACTGGCAGGTAAATATATTGGATTCGGCCATGTTGAAGAGAGAAAATTTTGAAAGCTCACAGACAGAACAAGATCTTGAACAAATAGTGGAGGGTCCACAATTACCACATTTTGATATGAAGGAAGAACAAGAACTAGATCCGAGAGTAATAGAAATCAAACAAAAGTTGAAAGAAACAGCCGAAAACACTTTTACAAAATTTTTTATCGAATTGCAGCAAGATGGACAGTTATACTATATGAATGAAAAAACTGAAGAAGCAGAATTGAGGAAATACATTCCGAAACAGTTAGAAAACAAGGTTTTAAGAGCATATCATGATGAAAATGGACATCTTGGCCGTGATAAATTATGCAAAGCTCTCAAGAAAAAGTATTATTGGCCAAACATGTTTAAGAGTATTTATAAGTATGTTGACGAATGTGAAAAATGTAGGTTAAGAAATATGAAAACAATTAAATGTCCCTTACAAGATACGGATATTCCTTAGTTCCCAGTGCAGAAGGTGAGCTTAGATATTTCAGGTCCTCATCCAAAAATGTTATCGGGGAATGTATATTTACTTCATATTGTGGATTGCTACAGTCTCTGGCCAGAAGTGTATCCAATTCCAGATAAGAGCGCTGATTCTGTTATTAATATTTTCCTCAAGAATATATACCAAGGTTTAGTTGTCCACAGACAGTACTCACAGATAATAGAAGAGAATTCGTAAACAAAAAGTTTGAGAAATTATTACAAGATCTAAATATTGCCCACATAAAAACTTCTTATTATAGACCTTCTTCGAATGCGAAAAACGAGAGACAACATAGGACGTTATACAATATTTTAGAAAAAAATGTAGAGGAACACGACAGGGACTGGGACCTTTATCTGGGACCAGCACTGGGGGCAATACGAACGCATCAAAACGAAGGAACAGGATTTTCACCGTGTTACCTGCTATACGGAAGAGAACAAATACTCCCAATTGACAATCTGTTAAAACCTAAACGGAAATATATGGGGGAGAGTTTTCAAGAAATGATTTTACAGGAAATGCACAAGGCACATGTAAGATTAAGAAGTAATATAATTAAAGCTAGAGAAAGACAGAAAAAGTATGCAGATAAAAATACTCAACTACAAGAATTTAAGGTAGGCGACAGAGTTTACTATAAGAAGCATAGAAGAAACTCTAAATTTGATTCTCATTGGATTCCAGGATATTACATTTTAGACAAATTAGGTCCAGTAACATATACTATCAAGAATCAAATAACAGGACATGTAGCGCGTTCTCATGTGGAGCATTTAAGACGAGATGAAGATAAGAGAAGCGATAATAATAATAATAATAATAATAATAATAATAATAATAATAATAAGTATTCAGACGGATTATACTCAGATGGACAATTCGTCAGAAGAGTTAAATATACAATACCCTCAGATTTTGGTAAAGATCCGGTACAAAATCAAGTATTAACAACACTAGTTTATGAAGATACCTACGATCAAGAGGAAACAATACCTAAAACTTTTATGCAGGAAGAAAAGAATACGTACGATGATTATAATGGTGTTGATTCTATGGAAGAAGAAATAACTGCCCCATTTAAAAATACTAGGCAAGCAGTAAAGAGGAGGATAGAGAGACAGAGAGATAGAGAAGTTAAAAGACAACAGCGAATTAGAGAAAATTCATCAAGCGATGAAGAAATGCCACTGTTGTAAAAGTCATTAAGAAGCCAAGATAGAAATATCAGGTTAGATATAGTTAGTTAGTTAGTTAGTCGACAGATCATCCTCGTTGCACATCGAACCATTCAGTCCATAAGTGCTCGGATCCCCTCCTCAGCAAATCCCGCAGCGTGTAGCGGCTAACGACGTCAGTTCTGTGTTGGTTTATCAATCTGCTTTGGCTTCCTGCGTAGTGTTCTTGTTTGGCCACCCCTCTTTTAATTTGCTGCTCCTGCAGTCTGGCCATTGTTGTAGATTCACAGTCATCACTTGGTTCTCGCAAAAGTCTTACTTCTCGTAGAGCATTCAGAATGTCAGCCTGGACCATGGCGAGTCCGCCCTCCACAGTAGCCTCACCTGCGAGCTTGTCAGCCCGCTCATTTCCTTGTACTCCCGCATGACCTGGCACGAAGATGAAACTAATCTTTGCCAGCCGAGACCGCTTCAGAGGCAGCAGCCATTCTCTTCGGATCGACCCCTCCTCTGTCCTCTTGATCATGTTCATTGAGTCGCTAAGGAAACAAGCCCTAGTGAATGTCTGTGTCTCGAGCCATGTTATTGCTTTACTTACTGCCATGACTTCCATGGTCAGGCTACTTGTGGTTTCAGTGAAAGCACCAGAGTCCTCCTTCACAATTCTCCCTCCGGCCCGAGCTGTAAAGGCCCATGAGCTTCTCACATGTCGGACGACCGACCCATCTGTGTAGATGACCGCGTCACCGTCTAGCGAATTCTCGAAAATCAACGCTTGTACTTCAGCCTCAACAGCAGCCGGATTTTCTTGTCTGCATTTTCTATCTAGTTGGATGCAAACTGAAAAGGATGTGCAGAAGTCTGTTGGCACTTGCACCCACTCCTCGCCAGGTTCTAAGTCCTCAAGTGAACACACCTGTTGAAGAATGTCTTCGGCTTGACCCATCCACGACCGTCCTCTTTTTAACCTGCTGCCCTTCACCTTCCTAATTTCACTATGCAGTGGATGTTGTGTGTTTGCGTTAATTCTGAGGTAGGCGCGTGCCCTGCAAACTTCTATTCTCTCTTCAATGGTTGGAAAATCAAGAAGGTAGCGCATCGCCCTGCATGCTGTATCTCTTGTACATCCAAGAATAATGCGCATAGCTTCATTCTGTATCCTTTCCATCCTTTCTATCTGCTTATGGCTGAGAGTCAGGATTGCCATTGCATACTCCAAAACAGACATGACCAGCCCCTCGTACAGAAGACATAGATGGCGCTGCTCACAGTTTGCTGCCGCCATCACCCGCATCGCTGCCAAACCCCGCTTGGCCTTTGTTATCACCTGGTCTATGTGCACATTATAAGCAAGGCTTCGATCAAACCGTATCCCCAGGTAATTCATTGCCTGCGTTCTTTCCACCGTCTCTGAACACAGCATTACAGTTGGTGTTGGATTGTTGACAATATGATTATTCAACGAGAACCAAGTCACTGTTGCCTTTGTTGGGTTGACCATTGCCCCAGCTTCATCACACCAAGTACTTATGCGATTGAGTTCGGTTTGTAGTTCCACAGCAACCTCCTCTCTATCCTTCCCCTGACGATACACTAAAACATCATCGGCATACGACAATGTCCTGCCAGGTCCAGTGATCTGCTCACTGGTGATTCTCACTGTGTAGGCGTTGAACAGTACCGGAGATAATGGTGATCCCTGTGGTAGGCCAGGATATATTGTTGTTGGTTCCGAAGTCCAACTGCCACATCTAAAATCTACTTTCCGTTGGTAGAGGGCTGCAGCGATCCAGCTAAGGGGGAATGGACTTACGTTTAGTTCAAGAAGCTGAAACATTAAAAATCCAGTGGTACTCTGTTGTATGCGTCCTCAAGATCAATCGCTGCAGCAACGGTTTCAGTGCCTGAGTGGAAACCTTCATACACATCATGGGCAAAGACCGCTGCATTGGTCCAGGTTTCTCTTTTTGGACGGTACCCACCCAGGGTAGGTGGGAAAACACCTTGCCTCTCTAGTTGGCATGTGACCATACTGACCGATTTACGGTCGGAAGGTCGTGTTGTTTTGTGTTCGTTAACTTTTTCGCGTAGGGGATGGATTTATTCATCTCTTGCGTGTAATTGGTGTGCCAGGATGTAAAACCAGGAGTTTCTACTCAAGATCTGCGCGGGTGCTACGGAGTTCGTGCATCGAGCGAAGCCATCCTTGAGTGAATTTTCAGCAGCGTGTGTGGTTCTCAGCAGTCTGTGTTTACGTTTTTTCAACATGGCGGAAGAACGTGTTTTTTCCGAGCGGTCAGCAGTCAACATAACGAAGCGGCGTGGTAGCCGCGCAGGGACAAAGAAGCAAGGTAAGCGCGGTGGTTTGAGACGTTTTAGACTCAGGTGTCACCGTCTAGGACTCAGGAACATCCGTATTCTATATTGGAACTGTGCCAGTGTAAAACAACGGGGCTCTATTTTAGAAACCCTAGTTTACAGGAACGACATTGTAGCACTCCAGGAGACGAGACTGGGCGATCAGCTACTCCGAATTGCCGGCTTCAAATGTTTCTACAACAGACGACATCTGGGAACGGCGATTCTCGTTCGCGACAGCATGGTGGCGTCAGAGCTAGACATGTCCAGTTGGGACAGTGACGATATACAAATACAGGCGTTGAGAGTTCATTCCAGTATACCATTCGTGTTGGTTAATGTTTATGCCCGCAATGCGAGTATGGACGCCCAGAAGTGGCAGTGCTTAAGTGGCATATTAGGCCACGAGAGAAATGTTATTTTCTGTGGTGACTTCAACGCTAAAGGCAGATCATGGGGAAACACTTCCTCCAATACACAAGGGGAGGAGCTAGAGACTGCACTGGAAACCATCGACCTGGTTTGTATCAACAGTGGCTGTGTCACCAGGACAGCAAGCCGTCCAGGCGATGAGGACAGTGCTATTGATCTGGCGCTAGTTTCACCTTCACTCACTACAGTGTGTAGATGGGGTGTCCTAGGACACCATGGCAGCGACCACCACCCTTGCAGCATATTGGTGGAGAAAGGCAGAACCAGGCAGCACAAGCTAAAGGTAAAGACGTTCCAGTATGACAGTACAGGGCAAGATGTGGTGAGTAAAATAAGACGTGACAAGCGCAGAACGTTTCAGGGCAGGAAAAAAAGCTGGGAGCAGCCACCGTGGTGGAGTTTCGAGGTGGAGAAGGCTTGGGTGGATAAGCGTAGTGCTGTAAGGAGATGGCAAAATGCCAAGAAGAACAGAGCTGGTCATCCTAGTCCCTGCTTGCACTTAGAAAGAGAGATGCACACAAAAGTAAGCTATTTCAAAAAACTGGTCAAGGTGGTTAAAAGCGAAAAATGGGCAGAGGTGTGTCAAAGAGTAAGCACAGACAAGTCACTGAAATTGTTCTGGCGACTACATAAAAGCATGAGTGGTGTAGTCAAGAATAAGAGCATTTCAGACTTCCAAGGTGCTGACCTCACCTGGCAGAGGACTGACGAGGACAAGGGCAAAGCCCTCTTTGAACGCTACCTTGAGCAGGGCAACCAGACAGACATGGGAGGCCGAAATCTGGCCAAGGAGGTCACCTCAGACAGATGCAAGGCCCAGAACACTTCGGAGGAAGACACAGTGACAGTGAAAGAAATCAAGGCTGTGCTTCGACGATCAAATAACAGTGCTCCAGGTCCTGATGGCATAAGATACAACGACATAAATAGGTGTACCGACAATGAGCTAGAGAAACTAGCAGACATGTACAACAACAGTATAGGGAGTGCTAGCATCAAGGAGGAATGGTTACACAGCTATCTGATTCCCTTGCCGAAGCCTGACAAAGACCACAAAAAAATTCAGGGATATCGAATTATAACCATGCAGAATACAATAGGCAAGCTGTTGGAGAAGGTAATTGCCAGGAAAATATCAAGCCAACTAGAGAGGCAAGGTGTTTTCCCACCTACCCTGGGTGGGTACCGTCCAAAAAGAGAAACCTGGACCAATGCAGCAGTCTTTGCCCATGATGTCTATGAGGGTTTCCACTCAGGCACTGAAACCTATGATGTATCTGTTTATCTTTGATTGCTTTCTTCTGTTCAGTTGTAATATCTATGTGGTTTGCACTGGCATAGTGTTCCATTTGTGCATTTGCAGCCTTTTTTCCTGTAAGCAAGGCATTTCCTTGTTTAATTGTTATTTGCTTGTTTCTAGGTCCTTCATTGTTCATGGCTTTCACTAGTTTCCATAGTTTGTTTCCATCCCTGTCAAAATTCAGGTTTTCTGTTTTTTCCCTCCAACAACTCTTGTTGTTTGATTTACTGTTCTTTTATATTTTGCTGAGATGGCTTTGAGAGAGATGTTCGCTTCAATTGTTTGTTCTCTCTCTGCTGTCTTCCTGGCATCTTCAACTTTGTCCTCCAAACTTTGTAGTTCTTCAGTCCAGTATGGTTTGTAATTTTTCCTCGCTCCTCTTGGAATGGACTCAGTGGCTGCCTGTATTATTGCTCTGTTTAGACTTTCTACCATTTGCTTCATGTTGCCATATCGTGTATTTATGTTTTCACAATATTTGTCTGTTAGTGTGGCAAATCTGTCCCAATTTGCTCGTTTGTAATTCCAGCGGGGCAAGGGCTTTTGCTCCTGTGGAACATACTCCATATTCATTACAAGCTTGATTGGTCTGTGGTCACTACCTGCTAATTGGTCCAGCACATGGCGGTCGATTTTGTGGAGGATGTCTCCTGTGCAGAAAGCTAAGTCTGGAGTAGAAGTGGTAATCCATCTTCTGGAGTAGAAGCTCGGTGTGTCATCCGCTTTGTTGAGTAGATGGAGATTTGAGTCTATTTCCCAGTCCTCCACTTCATCTCCTCTTTTGTCAGTATCTGGGTATCCCCATCTTTCTGAACGGCTATTAAAGTCTCCGACAATAATGCAATTTGTGTCAGATATTTTCATGTTTGAGAGTGTAAGATCCTTATCTGCTGGGCTATACAGATTGTAAATTCTTATTTTCACGTCCTTTATCATTATATCAACACCTATAATTTCTGTTTGGTTGTCAGAGATCACAGATACTTCGCTGCAAGGTATTGTATTTCGTGTAAGTATTAGAACTCCTCCTTTACATCCTTCGCGGTCGAAACGTGTGGCCTGATATCCCCTGACTGAAAATTTGTGCTTGGCGTTGAGGTGTGTCTCTTGAATGCATGCCACATCTATTCTGTCTTTATGAAGACGCTGTGTCAGGGATTCTTTCTTGTTATAAACCCCTTCGGCATTCCACTGTAGTATGTTGAGTGTCCTTGGTATTTGGTCAATAGCTTTTAACCTACTCCTCTGTGCCTTGACTCCACAGCACAGGGGAAGGTGACCACCAGTAGTCATGGGTGGACCCCCTCGAGGCAGGGGGCCCGGCACTATCACCGCCTGATGGGACTTCACGGGATTAGCACCATAACGATTAATTTTCTTCTGTGGCATCATGAAATGATAAAGTTACGTTGCACTTCTTTGTCAAGCCTGTGGCTCAGTACATCCGATTTCGACAAGCATTTTTCTGGATGCTTTCCCTAGCCTTTGACTGTCCCCAGTCTACCTACAAGGCAGCAGGTTTGTGCGTCACTTCGTCTGGTCCCTCTCCCTTGACCTGTCCGACATGGGTGACCCTACCAGTAGCTGTGCTACCGTCGGCATAGCTCTTGGGGTCATTGGAACGTGCAAGCCCCTCTACCTCGTCAAGGTGGACACACAGCAGAGGGGAGTTTACAGTTTTCATAACTGGAAGCCTGAAGACAACGCCTATTAATGAATTAGAAAAGATCACTTGTTTACAACCAATGCAGGATAGAAGAGATAGCAGAACCCAGCAACAAGCAGAAAAATTTAGAAGATTGACAGACCACCCTTTGTATAACAGGTTTAATGGTTTTGAAAAGGGAAGACTGAAGCGTAGCAACTTTGTAGAAACTGCAAAACGAAAGATTAGGGCAGATCCCATACTTAACATATCAACAATCAAGCCAATTTACAATGCACACAAGTTCCCAGCTTGGAGACAGCAGCAACTGCCTGAGATGATAGAAAACATTCCTGGTATTGAGAAAAAGAACACTCAGAATTAAACCGAAAGAAGAAAAATAACCCTAAACTACATAAAAAAACATTGCCCAAGCAGCAATTAGACCCATCCATATACAGATGGATCAGCCAAAAATTCAATAGAAAATGGAGGAGGAGGAATTCTCCTAAATTTAAAAAATGAAGTGAAAAAAACAGTCAGCGGCAACTGGAAAATTTTCAAGTAACTTCAAAGTGGGGGAAGAGGCTTTGAAAACTGCAGCAGAAATGCTCTTGATTAAGGAAAATAAAGAGAAGCAAATAGCTATCTTCACAGATGCAAAGTCAGCTGTCTCAATACTGAGGAGCAAAAACAGCACAGAACTAGCTGACCTAAGAGCAGCACTCCATGGTCTATGCCAGAAATCCAAAAAAAGTTGTAATACAGTGGATCCCATCACATTGCAGTATACCTGGAAATGAAGAGGCTGACAGACTAGAAAAAGAGGGTGGACGACTACCACAGCCTGACATAAACATTACCTGTAATGAGACAAAGAGGTTTATAAAAAGCACTTATAGAACCAAATGGGAATCAGAGCATCCAGGCCACCAGAAGGATGATGCATATTACAAACTCGACCGAAGAGAACAAGTAGCAATCTTCAGACTCCGCACCGGACATAACAGGCTGAAATACCACTTGTTCAATAAACTAAAGATAGGAGATACAGATGAATGTAATTGTGGAACTGGTAAAATGACAGCTAAACATTTGCTGCAAGAGTGCCCAATATATGCAGAACAGAGAAAGATATTTTGGCCCACACCTGCTTCATTTGAGGACAAGCTCTATGGAGATATCAACAAGCTCAAGTTGACTGCAGCTTACTTCAACTACATTCAGGTTGACATTTAAAGGTGCATGAAGAAGTATTTAGACTGCCACACTTCATACCACAGGTATATCGGTTACAAAAGCGTCCCAGAGGCATGAAATGGAATATTGCTTGGATAGGAAATCCATTACGTGGAAAGTCTGAATCGAAAGTTCACTGTGTGGATGTCATGTGCAGACTGCATTCTTCTGGTTTCCTGGTGAACGGCCTATGGTGAACGGAAGGCCCAATATACAGAAGTGAGGCTAAGCAGTCATGTGCAGGACGTGATGATTCCTTGGGTGAGCCCAGTACCAGAGCGCTGTGTGTCAGCTCTGCAAGTACGGAAGCCTACTTGGATGGCGAGGAAGGCCCATGGTCTGTCCCCTGCCTTCCCTTGAGGGCTGACCAGGATGTCTTTGGCTGTTCTATATGGGCCAGCTGGGATGGGGGATATCACCACAACAGTGAGAATCAAACGTCCTAAGAAACCACCGGGAAGGTTAACCTGGTCAATAAATGCTTGCAGAAGTCGGGGGTGTCGGCCTAATGGCGCAAGAACGCAGCTCTGTTGTAAACAGGCACAACGCAGTCACGCCAAAAAAAAAAAAAAGAAACTCCGGATGAACGCAGAAGAAGGAGAAGAAAAAGAAGAAGAAGAAGTTGTCACTACTATCCCAACAACAATAAAATTTAGTTGTGATAGTTTTTATCAAACAAAACAATTGCACACATGCGTGAACTATCAATGAAATTGAGGAAATTAACTTCTTCAACTATAAAACTTAAATCCAGACAACACCAGCATTTTACTGCCCTTATTGGTGTCTTGGCAAGTTGTATGTTCAGTAGTTTGCCATTCCTCTCTGAATGACTGGCTCCCATACCAACACGTTAAAACCTGCGTGATGTGGTCTGCTGCCAAATCGGTCACTGCTGTTTCGAACGCGGGTAAGCGGCATTACGAATCGAGTCCGTAACACCATCACCACGGAAACTGGCTAGAACAGTGGTTCTCAACCTTCTTCGGCACATGCACCATGAATCTTGCTAGAGCAGTGGTTCTAAACCTTTTTCAGCACATGCTCTGCTTCACCATATGTTCAGTATTTCAGTCCCCTTCATATTGCCTCCCTATAAATCCCCTCATCCTCACACCTACATAGTATACATAAAAATGGAAGCTAAATTTAATAACGCATACTGTAAAAAGTCTAGACATCTACATAAAACGTGATTTGTCTGCTTAAGTTATGAATGAAATTTCAGAAGGGCGAAAACAGTAAAGTATGGAGGGAAAAACTATCAAGTAATCTGTTCTTGCAACATGATTTCTCCCCCCTCCCCCCAAGAAACCCTAACATTCCCCGATTTGGGGGGGGGGGATTGGTTCCTCACTGGTTGAGAACCACAACGCTAGAGCATAAATAAGATTCCACTCATGAATTACCAAATGTAAGAACAAGCACGCACATCACATTGAGTGGTGACCATGAGGAAAAGTCACTCCAACAAGTAAAATAAAATAAAAGTTCCAAAGCAGGAACCTGGCTATGGTTCTGTGATGTACTAGGGCTATCACGTGTTGTAGGTCTCTTCCTCCCATAGCCTATGGTTCTGTGATGTCCTAGGGCTATCACATGTTGTAGGTCTGAGTGCCTGCAGAAGTAATTGGTCACTCTCCTTCCCATAGCCTATGGTTCTGTGATGTACTAGGGCTATCACATGTTGTATGTCTGAGTGCCTGTAGTAGTAAGTGGTCACTCTTCTTCCCATAGCCAGCTGTGGAAGTGAACTCTCATGTGTAGGTCAGCATGGCTGAATGGATAACGTGTGTTCTTAAATCTATGCTGAGGTAAGAGGTTCAACCCCTACACCGGACAGTTGGACTGAATTGTTGACCTATCTCGTCTTCGACTTGGGGACGTTAATTACAAGTACCTCTGAAGATGGAGTAGGTTCGCTTGATGTCGAGGGACACTGTTACTAAGGAAAGCTGATCCACACGCAAACTTCAGTCCAGCACTACTAGAACTAATGTGAATGGACTATGCTTGAGTTCAAAGCATGCTCCTGTCATTTGCCAATGCAACATCCTGTGACACCAGCACTTCCCCTGTACATACAAAGCATGCTCCTGTCATTTGCCAATGCAACATCCTGTGACACCAGCACTTCCCCTGTACATACAAAGCATGCTCCTGTCATTTGCCAATGCAACATCCTGTGACACCAGCACTTCCCCTGTATATACAAAGCATGCTCCTGTCATTTGCCAATGCAACATCCTGTGACACCAGCACTTCCCCTGTACATACAAAGCATGCTCCTGTCATTTGTCAATGCAACATCCTGTGACACCAGCACTTCCCCTGTACATACAAAGCATGCTCCTGTCATTTGCCAATGCAACATCCTGTGACACCAGCACTTCCCCTGTACATACAAAGCATGCTCCTGTCATTTGCCAATGCAACATCCTGTGACACCAGCACTTCCCCTGTACATACAAAGCATGCTCCTGTCATTTGCCAATGCAACATCCTGTGACACCAGCACTTCCCCTGTACATACAAAGCATGCTCCTGTCATTTGTCAATGCAACATCCTGTGACACCAGCACTTCCCCTGTCCTGTCATTTGTCAATGCAACATCCTGTGACACCAGCACTTCCCCTGTACATACAAAGCATGCTCCTGTCATTTGTCAATGCAACATCCTGTGACACCAGCACTTTCCCTTTACATACAAAGCAGCGGGGTCAGTTAACAATATTGTTCATCTGTTGGTGAAACATCTTGGCAATTTAAGTAATATGCTATGGTCAATTTAATATTAATGGGATTTCTGTGACTGATTTATACGTGATTTGTAGTTGGGAACTGCCCAGCATAAATCAGTTAAATTTCTGTATAGTGATGCATGTTCAGTGTGGTCCTTATTCTTGTCTGTAGCAGTTACCCTTTAATTGGTTTGATATTGCTTTTCAGATTATTTTGCTTTTTTTTTTCCTTAGGGAAAAACTTGTAAAAGAAGACAGTTCCAGCAGTGACAGTGAACAGGATAAAAAGACGTCACAGAAATCATCTCATCCTGCCAAAAATGTAGCCAAAATGACCAAAGATTTCAGCTCTTCAGACTCAAGTTCAGACGACGAACCAGTGGTCCAGACTTCTTCTTCTTCTTCTTCTTCTTCTTCTTCTTCTTCTTCTTCTTCTTCTTCTTCTTCTTCTTCTTCTTCTTCTTCTTCTTCTTCTTCTTCTTCTTCTTCTTCTTCTTCTTCTTCTTCGTTCATCCGTTTTTTTTCGGATGTGATTGCGTTGTGCCTGTTTACAGCAGAGCGTTCTGCGTTCTTGCACCGTTAGGCCGACACATCCGACTTCTGCGGGCATTTGTTGACCGGGTTAACCTTCCCGGGGGTTTCTTAGGACGTTTGACTCTCACTGTTGTGGTGTTATCCCCCATCCCAGCTGGTCCATATAGAACAGCCAAAGATCCTGGTCAGCCCTCAAGGGAAGGCAGGGGCAGACCATGGGCATTCCCCGCCATCCAAGGAGGCTTCCATACTTGCAGAGCCGATACATAGCGCTATGGTACTGGGCTCACCCAAGGAATCGTCACGTCCTGCACATGGCTGCTTAGCCTCACTTCCGTATATTGGGCCTTCCGTTCACCATAGGCTGTTCTTCCGGAAACCAGAAGTATGCAGTCTGCAGATGACATCCACACAGTGAGCTTTCGATTCGGACTTTCCATGTAATGGATTTGCTATCCAAGCAATATTCCATTTCGTGCCACTGGGACACTTTTCCACCTTTTATGAAGCCCACACAGTGGGCTTTTGATTCGGACTTTCCACGTAATGGATTTGCTATCCAAGCAATATTCCATTTCATGCCACTAGGACACTTTTCCACCTTTTATGAAGCCCACACAATGGGCTTTTGATTCGGACTTTCCACGTAATGGATTTGCTATCCAAGCAATATTCTACTTCGTGCCACTAAGACACTTTTCCACCTTTTATGAAGCCCAAACAGCGAGCTTTCGATTTGGACTTTCCACGTAATGGATTTGCTATCCAAGCAATATTCCATTTCATGCCTCTGGGTCTTCATGCACCTTTAAATGTCAACCTGTATGTAGTTAAAGTAAGCTGCGGTCAACTTTAGCTTGTTTATATCTCCATAGAGCTTGTCCTCAAATGAAGCAGGTGTGGGCCAAAATATCTTTCTCTGTTCTGCATACGTTAGGCAATCCTGCAGCAAATGTTTTGCTGTCATTTTTCCAGTTCTACAATTACATTCATCAGTATCTCCTATCTTTAGATTATTGAACAAGTGGTATTTCAGCCTGTTATGTCCTGTGCGGAGTCTGAAGATTGTTACTTGTTCTCTTCGGTCGAGTTTGTAATATGCATCATCCTTCTGATGGCCTGGATGCTCTGATTCCCATTTGGTTCTATAAGTGCTTTTTATCAACTTCTTTGCCTCATTATAGGTTATGCCTATGTCAGGCTGTGGTAGTCGTCCGCCCTCTGTTGCCAGTCTATCAGCCTCTTCGTTTCCAGGTATACTGCAATGTGATGGGATCCACTGTATTACAACTTTTTTGGATTTCTGGCATAGACCATGGAGTGCTGCTCTTAGGTCAGTTAGTTCTGTGCTGTTATTGCTCTTCAGTATTGAGACAGCTGACTTTGCATCTGTGAAGATAGCTATTTGCTTCTCTTCATTTTCCTCCATGAGGAGCATTTCTGCTGCAGTTCTCAGAGCCTCAACCTCCGCTTTGAAGTTACTTGAAAATTTTCCAGTCGCCATTAAATGTGTTTTTTTCACTCCATTTTTTAAATTTAGGAGAATTCCTCCTCCTCCATTCTCTATTGAATTTTTGGTTGATCCATCTGTATATGCATGGGTCCAATTCCTGCTTGGGTAATGTTCTTTTATGTAGCTTAGGGTTATTTCTCTTCTTTCGGTTTCATGCTGAGTGTTCTTTTTCTCAATACCAGGAATGTTTCCTATCATCTCAGGCAGTTGCTGCTGTCTCCAAGCTGGGAACTTGTCTGCATTGTGTATGGGCTTGACTGTTGATATGTTAAGTATAGGATCTGCCCTAATCCTTCGTTTTGCAGTTTCTACAAAGTTGCTACGCTTCAGTCTTCCCTTTCCAAAACCATTAAATCTGTTGTACATAGGGTGGTCTGTCAATCTTCTAAATTTTTCTGCTTGTTGCTGGGCTCTGCTATCTCTTCTATCCTGCATTGGTTGTAAACAAGTGATCTTTTCTAGTTCATTAATAGGCGTTGTCTTAAGGCTTCCAGTTATGATTCGCATTCCATGGTTTTGGACTCTACTTATTTTGTTAAAGTTTGACTTAGCTGCTGTTGCCCAAGCTGCAATGCCATATTCCAGTACTGGCCTCACCCGTCCAGTATATAACTTCTTGAGAACTTTCTCATCTGCTCCCCACGTTGCACCAGCAAGCTTTTTCATGATTGCCATTCTCTGCCTTGCTCTTGTTCGATTTTTCTCAACCTGTGTCTTCCATGTCAGGCGACGATCAAAGGTGACTCCTAGATAGTTTGGATTTTCTTCATGGCGCAATATTTTTCCATTCAATACCAGCTTAGGTTGCTGAGTTTTATTTGAGAGGGAGAACACTGTGCATGTTGTTTTCTCCTCACTTATCTTCACTAGCCATGATTTTGACCAGTCCTCTAGCGCTAATAAGGCTTGCTGTATTCTGCTGTTAGCTGTACTAATATATTCTTCAGATGTCCATATGGCTAGGTCATCTGCAAAGGAGGATGTGTGTACTCTGGCTGGAAAATGTTCTGTGATGTCATTTATATATGCTAGGAATAATGTTGGTGAAAGAACTCCTCCTTGGGGGACACCTTGCTCCAACAGCATCATTTTGCTTGTTTGTCCTTGTACTTTTGTCCTGGCAGTTCTGTTCTCAAGGTAGTGGCTGATCCATTTATACATTTTTCCACAAACATGCATGTTTTGCAGTTTTACTTTCAGTCCTTCCTTCCATACTTTATCAAATGCTTTTTCTAAATCTATCCAGACTGCTAGTGTGTGCTTTTTCTCTTGGAAGGCATCCTCTATTTCCTGAGCTATATAGGTTATTTGATCTTCAGTGGATCTGTACTTTCTGAATCCTGCTTGGTGTGGTGTTAAGAGTTTGTTTTCTTCCAGATGCCATGTTAGCCTGCCATTGATAATGCGTTCCATTAATTTTCCTACACAGCTAAGTAGACTGATAGGTCGATAGCCATTTGGTTCTACCAGGTCTTTTCCTTTCTTTGGGACTGGTATTAGTATAGCTTCCTTCCATGCCTGTGGGACTATTCCCCTCTTCCAGCTGTAATTTAGGACTGCTAATAGTTTCTTTTTTGCCTTTGTGCCTAGTCCTATTAGCATTTCATTTGTGATTCCATCCTTTCCTGGTGATTTCTTCTTTTTTAGGGTATTCATTGCCTGTTCCATTTCTTCCATTGTTAGATTTGCCATCATATATTCTGCTGCTGTCTCTGTATTACTATGATGTATCTGTTTATCTTTGATTGCTTTCTTCTGTTCAGTTGTAATATCAATGTGGTTTGCACTGGCATAGTGTTCCATTAGTGCATTTGCAGCCTTTTTTCCTGTAAGCAAGGCATTTCCTTGTTTAATTGTTATTTGCTTGTTTCTAGGTCCTTCATTGTTCATGGCTTTCACTAGTTTCCATAGTTTGTTTCCATCCCTGTCAAAATTCAGGTTTTCTGTTTTTTCCCTCCAACAACTCTTGTTGTTTGATTTACTGTTCTTTTATACTTTGCTGAGATGGCTTTGAGAGAGATGTTCGCTTCAATTGTTTGTTCTCTCTCTGCTGTCTTCCTGGCATCTTAGTATAGCTTCCTTCCATGCCTGTGGGACTATTCCCCTCTTCCAGCTGTAATTTAGGACTGCTAATAGTTTCTTTTTTGCCTTTGTGCCTAGTCCTATTAGCATTTCATTTGTGATTCCATCCTTTCCTGGTGATTTCTTCTTTTTAGGGTATTCATTGCCTGTTCCATTTCTTCCATTGTTAGATTTGCCATCATATATTCTGCTGCTGTCTCTGTATTACTATGATGTATCTGTTTATCTTTGATTGCTTTCTTCTGTTCAGTTGTAATATCAATGTGGTTTGCACTGGCATAGTGTTCCATTAGTGCATTTGCAGCCTTTTTTCCTGTAAGCAAGGCATTTCCTTGTTTAATTGTTATTTGCTTGTTTCTAGGTCCTTCATTGTTCATGGCTTTCACTAGTTTCCATAGTTTGTTTCCATCCCTGTCAAAATTCAGGTTTTCTGTTTTTTCCCTCCAACAACTCTTGTTGTTTGATTTACTGTTCTTTTATACTTTGCTGAGATGGCTTTGAGAGAGATGTTCGCTTCAATTGTTTGTTCTCTCTCTGCTGTCTTCCTGGCATCTTAGTATAGCTTCCTTCCATGCCTGTGGGACTATTCCCCTCTTCCAGCTGTAATTTAGGACTGCTAATAGTTTCTTTTTTGCCTTTGTGCCTAGTCCTATTAGCATTTCATTTGTGATTCCATCCTTTCCTGGTGATTTCTTCTTTTTTAGGGTATTCATTGCCTGTTCCATTTCTTCCATTGTTAGATTTGCCATCATATATTCTGCTGCTGTCTCTGTATTACTATGATGTATCTGTTTATCTTTGATTGCTTTCTTCTGTTCAGTTGTAATATCTATGTGGTTTGCACTGGCATAGTGTTCCATTAGTGCATTTGCAGCCTTTTTTCCTGTAAGCAAGGCATTTCCTTGTTTAATTGTTATTTGCTTGTTTCTAGGTCCTTCATTGTTCATGGCTTTCACTAGTTTCCATAGTTTGTTTCCATCCCTGTCAAAATTCAGGTTTTCTGTTTTTTCCCTCCAACAACTCTTGTTGTTTGATTTACTGTTCTTTTATACTTTGCTGAGATGGCTTTGAGAGAGATGTTCGCTTCAATTGTTTGTTCTCTCTCTGCTGTCTTCCTGGCATCTTCAACTTTGTCCTCCAAACTTTGTAGTTCTTCAGTCCAGTATGGTTTGTAATTTTTCCTCGCTCCTCTTGGAATGGACTCAGTGGCTGCCTGTATTATTGCTCTGTTTAGACTTTCTACCATTTGCTTCATGTTGCCATATCGTGTATTTATGTTTTCACAATATTTGTCTGTTAGTGTGGCAAATCTGTCCCAATTTGCTCGTTTGTAATTCCAGCGGGGCAAGGGCTTTTGCTCCTGTGGAACATACTCCATATTCATTACAAGCTAGATTGGTCTGTGGTCACTACCTGCTAATTGGTCCAGCACATGGCGGTCGATTTTGTGGAGGATGTCTCCTGTGCAGAAAGCTAAGTCTGGAGTAGAAGTGGTAATCCATCTTCTGGAGTAGAAGCTCGGTGTGTCATCCGCTTTGTTGAGTAGATGGAGATTTGAGTCTATTTCCCAGTCCTCCACTTCATCTCCTCTTTTGTCAGTATCTGGGTATCCCCATCTTTCTGAACGGCTATTAAAGTCTCCGACAATAATGCAATTTGTATCAGTTATTTTCATGTTTGAGAGTGTAAGATCCTTATCTGCTGGGCTATACAGATTGTAAATTCTTATTTTCACGTCCTTTATCATTATATCAACACCTATAATTTCTGTTTGGTTGTCAGAGATCACAGATACTTCGCTGCAAGGTATTGTATTTCGTGTAAGTATTAGAACTCCTCCTTTACATCCTTCGCGGCCGAAACGTGTGGCCTGATATCCCCTGACTGAAAATTTGTGCTTGGCGTTGAGGTGTGTCTCTTGAATGCATGCCACATCTATTCTGTCTTTATGAAGACGCTGTGTCAGGGATTCTTTCTTGTTATAAACTCCTTCGGCATTCCACTGTAGTATGTTGAGTGTCCTTGGTATTTGGTCAATAGCTTTTAACCTACTCCTCTGTGCCTTGACTCCACAGCACAGGGGAAGGTGACCACCAGTAGTCATGGGTGGACCCCCTCGAGGCAGGGGGCCCGGCACTATCACCGCCTGATGGGACTTCACGGGATTAGCACCATAACGATTAATTTTCTTCTGTGGCATCATGAAATGATAAAGTTACGTTGCACTTCTTTGTCAAGCCTGTGGCTCAGTACATCCAATTTCGACAAGCATTTTTCTGGATGCTTTCCCTACCTAGCCTTTGACTGTCCCCAGTCTACCTACAAGGCAGCAGGTTTGTGCGTCACTTCGTCTGGTCCCTCTCCCTTGACCTGTCCGACATGGGTGACCCTACCAGTAGCTGTGCTACCGTCGGCATAGCTCTTGGGGTCATTGGAACGTGCAAGCCCCTCTACCTCGTCAAGGTGGACACACAGCAGAGGGGAGTTTACAGTTTTCATAACTGGAAGCCTGAAGACAACGCCTATTAATGAATTAGAAAAGATCACTTGTTTACAACCAATGCAGGATAGAAGAGATAGCAGAACCCAGCAACAAGCAGAAAAATTTAGAAGATTGACAGACCACCCTTTGTATAACAGGTTTAATGGTTTTGAAAAGGGAAGACTGAAGCGTAGCAACATTGTAGAAACTGCAAAACGAAATATTAGGGCAGATCCCATACTTAACATATCAACAATCAAGCCCATTTACAATGCACACAAGTTCCCAGCTTGGAGACAGCAGCAACTGCCTGAGATGATAGAAAACATTCCTGGTATTGAGAAAAAGAACACTCAGAATTAAACCGAAAAAAGAGAAAGAACCCTAAACTACATAAAAAACATTACCCAAGCAGCAATTAGACCCATCCATATACAGATGGATCAGCCAAAAATTCAATAGAAAATGGAGGAGGAGGAATTCTCCTAAATTTAAAAAATGAAGTGAAAAAAACAGTCAGCGGCAACTGGAAAATTTTCAAGTAACTTCAAAGTGGGGGAAGAGGCTTTGAAAACTGCAGCAGAAATGCTCTTGATTAAGGAAAATAAAGAGAAGCAAATAGCTATCTTCACAGATGCAAAGTCAGCTGTCTCAATACTGAGGAGCAAAAACAGCACAGAACTAGCTGACCTAAGAGCAGCACTCCATGGTCTATGCCAGAAATCCCAAAAAGTTGTAATACAGTGGATCCCATCACATTGCAGTATACCTGGAAATGAAGAGGCTGACAGACTAGAAAAAGAGAGTGGACGACTACCACAGCCTGACATAGACATTAACTGTAATGAGACAAAGAGATTTATAAAAAGCACTTATAGAACCAAATGGGAATCAGAGCATCCAGGCCACCAGAAGGATGATGCATATTACAAACTCGACCGAAGAGAACAAGTAGCAATCTTCAGACTCCGCACAGGACATAACAGGCTGAAATACCACTTGTTCAATAAACTAAAGATAGGAGATACCGATGAATGTTATTATGGAACTGGTAAAATGACAGCTAAACATTTGCTGCAAGAGTGCCCAATATATGCAGAACAGAGAAAGATATTTTGGCCCACACCTGCTTCTTTTGAGGACAAGTTCTATGGAGATTTTAACAAGATCAAGTTGACTGCATCTTTCATCAACTTCATTCAGGTTGACATTTAAAGGTGCATGAAGAAGTATTTAGACTGCCACACTTCATACCACAGGTATATCGGTTACAAAAGCGTCCCAGAGGCATGAAATGGAATATTGCTTGGATAGGAAATCCATTACGTGGAAAGTCTGAATCGAAAGTTCACTGTGTGGATGTCATGTGCAGACTGCATTCTTCTGGTTTCCTGGAGAACGGCCTATGGTGAACGGAAGGCCCAATATACAGAAGTGAGGCTAAGCAGTCATGTGCAGGACGTGATGATTCCTTGGGTGAGCCCAGTACCAGAGCGCTGTGTGTCAGCTCTGCAAGTACGGAAGCCTACTTGGATGGCGAGGAAGGCCCATGGTCTGTCCCCTGCCTTCCCTTGAGGGCTGACTAGGATGTCTTTGGCTGTTCTATATGGGCCAGCTGGGATGGGGGATATCACCACAACAGTGAGAATCAAACGTCCTAAGAAACCACCGGGAAGGTTAACCTGGTCAATAAATGCTTGCAGAAGTCGGGTGTGTCGGCCTAATGGCGCAAGAACGCAGCTCTGTTGTAAACAGGCACAACGCAGTCACGCCCAAAAAAAAAAGAAAAAGAAACTCCGGATGAACGCAGAAGAAGGAGAAGAAAAAGAAGAAGAAGAAGTTGTCACTACTATCCCAACAACAATAACATTTAGTTGTGATAGTGTTTATCAAACAAAACAATTGCACACATGCGTGACTTATCAATGAAATTGAGGAAATTAACTTCTTCAACTCACTCACTCATTGGCACCTTGCCGTCTTGACAGACGATAGTTTGTGCTTTAAAAAGGCGTAATAACTTTTAACTATGGCGGTAGCGAGTGTGTCTGATAAGGCCAATTTGCGCTGTAAATGTCCGTTCACAGTGGGTGCATGTGAACACGTGGTCATTTCCACCATCATGCACCATCTTACGTCTCAAACGCTTGGTGTGTGACTTTTCTGCAATAATGTTCTCCTTTGACTTTATTCCATTTCTGATATTTGCCCTCCATGCAACACGTTCAGCGGCGACTTGCTCCCAATGTGCATTATCAATGCCTGTATCAATCATGTCCCGCTTACACACATCTTTGTATCGTAGTAGAGGCCGACCCTGAGATCTCTTACCCATCTGTAATTCACCAAAAAGGATATCCTTTGGTATTCTACCATCATCCATCCTCCTAAGATGTCCTATCCATCTAAGTCTACGAAGACTGAGCATGGAATAAACTGTCACACAACCTGATCTTTCCAATACTTCAGTATTTGTGATTTTGTCTTGCCACTTAATACCAAGAATTCTTCGCAGACACCGCATATGAAAGCTGTTTAAGTTGTTCTCTTGGTGTGAGTAAGTTGTCCAGGTTTCACTGCCATAGAGAAGAGTACTAAGGACACAGGCTTGATAGACAAGGACTTTTGTTTTGGCAGTAAGCTTCCTGTTCTCCCAGACTCTTTTTCTTAACCTGTTCATTGTTGTTGCTGCCTTACCAATCCGGATGTTGATTTCCTGATCTAGGGATAATTTGCTATTTACCACTGATCATAGATATGTAAAATGGTCTACTATCTCTAGTTCGGCGTCGTCAATAAAGATTGATGGTACCCCATGTGCACCTTGTGACATAATCTGTGTCTTCTTTTTGCTAATTGTTAAACCAAATTCAGAACAAGCATTGGAGAATGCAGATAGTAGACATTGCAATTCTTCCTCAGAGTGGGTCGTAACTGCAGCATCATCTGCAAAAAGCAACTCTCTGATCAGTACCCTCCTAATTTTGGTCTTAGCCTTCAATCTCTGAGCATTGTAGAGGCCGCCATCTGAGCGTGAGTGAATGTATATACCACCATCCTGATCATGAAATGCATATTTCAGTAGACGTGAAAAGTATATTCCAAAGAGGGTCGGAGCTAGTACACAACCTTGCTTAACTCCACTCTTGATTTCAAATTCTTCAGAAGTTGCACCATCAAACTTGATTATACCCTTCATGCCTGTGTGGAACGATTCCACAATGGACAGAAGAGTTGGTGGGCAGCCAATCTTCTTTAGTGCCTTGAACAGACCCTCACGACTGACCAAATCAAATGCCTTTGTGAGGTCGATGAAGGCAATAAACAGTGGTTGATTCTGTTCACGGCATTTTTCTTGCATTTGTCGCAATGAGAATATCATATCAGTGGTAGACCGGTTCTGTCGAAAGCCACACTGTGATTCGGGGTAGACTTGATCTCCTAGGACTTGAAGTCTGCGCAGAACAATTCTGGCAAATACTTTTCCAACAATACACAGAAGTGAGATACCCCTATAGTTGTTGCAGTCGCTCCGATCGCCCTTGTTCTTGTACAGTGTTATGATGCTTGAATCTTTGAAATCCTGTGGGACTTGTCCTTCACGCCAGCATAGCTCTATTAGCTGGTGGATCTGTATAGTGAGTGTGTCTTGCCCACTCCTGATAACCTCTATTGGAATCCCATCCTTACCAGGAGCCTTGCCAGATGCAAGTTCATTTATAGCACACTTAACTTCTGTTATGGTGGGAAGTGTGTCCAGGTGGTCAAGAGTTGGTAGAGCCTCTATGGCGTTGAGGGCATCATCCGCTAGTTTGGTCTCACTTGAGTAAAGCTCCAAATAGTGCTCTACCCATCTGTCCATCTGCTGTTTCTTATCAGTGATGATTTCTCCAGTCAAGGTTTTCAATGGTGCACTTCTTTTGATCACTGGACCGCAGGCTTTCTTTATTCCTTCATACATGCTTCTTATGTCTCCCTTATCACTTGCGATTTGAATGGACTCACATAACTTGATCCAATAATCATTTGCACACTGCCTGGCAGCCTTTTGCACATCCTTCCTAGCTTGCCTAAGCTCACTCAGAGTGTTACGCGTTGGTCTTTCCTTGTTTCTTAAGAGAGCTTTCTTCTTCTTATCAATCAAGGGCTGCAGAGTCTCGCTGTTGGCCGCAAACCAGTCCTGCCTCTTATGATCCACAGTGCCGTAAACCCCTACGGCAGTTTTATAAAGAGTTTCCTTAATTTGACCCCACTTTTCATTTACTGTACAATTTTCTGGTGTATCAGTGAAAGCGTCTTCAAGTTGCTGTTGAAACTGAAAGCACTTTTCAGGATCATGAGTGTTAATAATATTAATCCTGAGGCTAGATTTGTGTTTAGCTGTGTAGATTCTCTTTGGTCTCAGTCTAACCCTTGCAACAACCAAAGAATGATCCGTATCACAGTCAGCACTGTGGTAACTACGAGTCAATGATATATGGTTCAGATGTTGTCTCCGTGTGATGATGAAGTCCAGCTGGTGCCAATGGCCGGATCTTGGATGTTTCCATGTGACCTTATGCATCTCTTTTGTTTTAAAAAAGGAGTTTGTAATACATAGGTCATTACTGGTGCAATGCTCCAGCAGCCTTTGCCCATTTCCATTCATGCGACCGATGTTGTATTTTCCAAGGCACACTGGCCATGAACTCGAGTCCTTGCCCACACGAGCATTGAAATCACCGAGCATATAAATGTAGTCAGATTTTGGAACTGCCTTGATCACGGAGTCTAACTCCTCATAGAACGAATCCTTCACATCATCAGAGGATTCGAGTGTCGGTGCATATGCAGTAATAATGGTGGCAAACCCACAAGAGGTTGCCAAGCGCAGGGATAATATTCTTTCATTTCCTCCTGCTGGAATTTTAATCATTCCCAGTAGCGAATTCTTCACTGCAAAGCCCACACCGTGTTGCCTTTTTTCTGCCTGCCCTCTACCCTTCCAGAAAAAGGTGTAGTTGTTTTCCCTGAGTGACCCTTCCTCAGCGAGGCGAGTCTCCTGCAGGCCAGCAATATCAATGTTTAGACGATTGAGTTCGGCATCAATCACAGCCGTTTTTCTCACATCGTCAATATTGGTCAAGTCAGTGGAAAATCCTGGACACATGGTTCTCACGTTCCAGGTTGCAAGCCGTAGCTTGAGGTTTCTATTTTTATTTTTGTTTGTACCTGGTGCATTGGTTTTACAGCCTGCGATTCAGATTTTGTCCTAGCCCCAAGCACCCATTGAAGCAGGCAGGCTGTGGCGGATCAGCACCCAATTGGCTGGGGGCTGCCCAGCTTGAGGCGGGCGGTAGCTGATCAGTGACACCTATAGGTGTCTCCCACCGTCAGAGGCAACGCGTGGCGCCCCATGTCTACGCCAACTGACAAGGACTTATAACCCGTAACAGTTGCCTCTCGCTTTGATTCCGAGACCAGTTAAGACCAGGGATGGAGTTATTGCCTCTCCATAGCACAAAGCCTGGGCTAAAATATAGAGATCATGTGTTGCCCATGCAGCATGATCCCTCTCTCGGCCTGCCTAGTTTACTCCAGAGGAAAGGTAACACCCCTACATCTGGAACAAGACAAGCTGCAGAAGCTGCCGGATCAGCAAAGCAATGCTCTAACTGTCCGCCTGTCGGAGCTTCGATCCTAGACCAGTCGCCAACCAAGGCTTAGGGCCTGGTCTGCCCTGCCATGACATTTTGTCTTTAGCTTGCATTTCCTCGCACCAGGGTAAGGCTTGTACCCTCCCAATTGCGCTCTTCCGCCTGAAGCCGTTGGCACAATGTGGGGTGTCAGGTTTGGTAAGCGCCGCTCAACGTTCAGCGCTAACAGAAACCAGGTAGTACCGTCTACTGTTATACGGTAGCTCAGTCATATCTGACTAAGACCTGACACCTAAGACCTGACACCTGACACCTGACACCTAAGACCTGACACTTCTTCAACTATAAAACTTAAATCCAGACAACACCAGCATTTTACTGCCCTTATTGGTGTCTTGGCAAGTTTTATGTTCAGTAGTTTGCCATTCCTCTCTGAATGACTGGCTCCCATACCAACACGTTAAAACCTGCGTGATGTGGTCTGCTGCCAAATCGGTCACTGCTGTTTCGAACGCGGGTAAGCGGCATTACGAATCGAGTCCGTAACACCATCACCACGGAAACTGGCTAGAACAGTGGTTCTCAACCTTCTTCGGCACATGCACCATGAATCTTGCTAGAGCAGTGGTTCTAAACCTTTTTCAGCACATGCTCTGCTTCACCATATGTTCAGTATTTCAGTCCCCTTCATATTGCCTCCCTATAAATCCCCTCATCCTCACACCTACATAGTATACATAAAAATGGAAGCTAAATTTAATAACGCATACTGTAACAAGTCTAGACATCTACATAAAACGTGATTTGTCTGCTTAAGTTATGAATGAAATTTCAGAAGGGCGAAAACAGTAAAGTATGGAGGGAAAAACTATCAAGTAATCTGTTCTTGCAACATGATTTCTCCCCCCTCCCCCCAAGAAACCCTAACATTCCCCGATTTGGGGGGGGGGGAGATTGGTTCCTCACTGGTTGAGAACCACAACGCTAGAGCATAAATAAGATTCCACTCATGAATTACCAAATGTAAGAACAAGCACGCACATCACATTGAGTGGTGACCATGAGGAAAAGTCACTCCAACAAGTAAAATAAAATAAAAGTTCCAAAGCAGGAACCTGACTATGGTTCTGTGATGTACTAGGGCTATCACGTGTTGTAGGTCTCTTCCTCCCATAGCCTATGGTTCTGTGATGTCCTAGGGCTATCACATGTTGTAGGTCTGAGTGCCTGCAGAAGTAAGTAGTCACTCTTCTTCCCATAGCCTATGGTTCTGTGATGTACTAGGGCTATCACATGTTGTATGTCTGAGTGCCTGTAGTAGTAAGTGGTCACTCTTCTTCCCATAGCCAGCTGTGGAAGTGAACTCTCATGTGTAGGTCAGCATGGCTGAATGGATAACGTGAGTTCTTAAATCTATGCTGAGGTAAGAGGTTCAACCCCTACACCGGACAGTTGGACTGAATTGTTGACCTATCTCGTCTTCGACTTGGGGACGTTAATTACAAGTACCTCTGAAGATGGAGTAGGATCGCTTGATGTCGAGGGACACTGTTACTAAAGAAAGCTGATCCACACGCAAACTTCAGTCCAGCACTACTAGAACTAATGTGAATGGACTATGCTTGAGTTCAAAGCATGCTCCTGTCATTTGTCAATGCAACATCCTGTGACACCAGCACTTCCCCTGTACATACAACGCATGCTCCTGTCATTTGTCAATGCAACATCCTGTGACACCAGCACTTCCCCTGTACATACAAAGCATGCTCCTGTCATTTGTCAATGCAACATCCTGTGACACCAGCACTTCCCCTGTACATACAACGCATGCTCCTGTCATTTGCCAATGCAACATCCTGTGACACCAGCACTTCCCCTGTACATACAACGCATGCTCCTGTCATTTGTCAATGCAACATCCTGTGACACCAGCACTTCCCCTGTCCTGTCATTTGTCAGTGCAACATCCTGTGACACCAGCACTTCCCCTGTACATACAAAGCACGCTCCTGTCATTTGCCAATGCAACATTCTGTGACACCAGCACTTCCCCTGTACATACAAAGCATGCTCCTGTCATTTGCCAATGCAACATCCTGTGACACCAGCACTTCCCCTGTACATACAAAGCATGCTCCTGTCATTTGCCAATGCAACATCCTGTGACACCAGCACTTCCCCTGTACATACAAAGCATGCTCCTGTCATTTGTCAATGCAACATCCTGTGACACCAGCACTTCCCCTGTCCTGTCATTTGTCAGTGCAACATCCTGTGACACCAGCACTTCCCCTGTACATACAAAGCATGCTCCTGTCATTTGCCAATGCAACATTCTGTGACACCAGCACTTCCCCTGTACATACAAAGCATGCTCCTGTCATTTGCCAATGCAACATCCTGTGACACCAGCACTTCCCCTGTACATACAAAGCATGCTCCTGTCATTTGCCAATGCAACATCCTGTGACACCAGCACTTCCCCTGTCCTGTCATTTGCCAATGCAACATCCTGTGACACCAGCACTTCCCCTGTACAAACAAAGCGTGCTCCTGTCATTTGTCAATGCAACATCCTGTGACACCAGCACTTCCCCTGTACATACAAAGCATGCTCCTGTCATTTGCCAATGCAACATCCTGTGACACCAGCACTTCCCCTGTACATACAAAGCATGCTCCTGTCATTTGCCAATGCAACATCCTGTGACACCAGCACTTCTCCTGTCCTGTCATTGCCAATGCAACATTCTGTGACACCAGCACTTCCCCTGTACATACAAAGCATGCTCCTGTCATTTGTCAATGCAACATCCTGTGACACCAGCACTTCCCCTGTACATACAAAGCGTGCTCCTGTCATTTGCAAATGCAACATCCTGTGACACCAGCACTTCCCCTGTACTTACAAAGCATGCTCCTGTCATTTGTCAATGCAACATCCTGTGACACCAGCACTTCCCCTGTACATACAAAGCGTGCTCCTGTCATTTGTCAATGCAACATCCTGTGACACCAGCACTTCCCCTGTACATACAAAGCATGCTCCTGTCATTTGCCAATGCAACATCCTGTGGCACCAGCACTTCCCCTGTACATACAAAGCATGCTTCTGTCATTTGCCAATGCAACACCCTGTGACACCAGCACTTCCCCTGTACATACAAAGCATGCTCCTGTCATTTGCCAATGCAACATCCTGTGACACCAGCACTTCCCCTGTACATACAAAGCATGCTCCTGTCATTTGCCAATGCAACATCCTGTGATACCAGCACTTTCCCTTTACATACAAAGCAGCGGGGTCAGTTAACAATATTGTTCATCTGTTGGTGAAACATCTTGGCAATTTAAGTAATATGCTATGGTCAGTTTAATATTAATGGGATTTCTGTGACTGATTTATACGTGATTTGTAGTTGGGAACTGCCCAGCATAAATCAGTTAAATTTCTGTATAGTGATGCATGTTCAGTGTGGTCCTTATTCTTGTCTGTAGCAGTTACCCTTTAATTGGTTTGATATTGCTTTTCAGATTATTTTGCTTTTTTTTTTTTCCTTAGGGAAAAACTTGTAAAAGAAGACAGTTCCAGCAGTGACAGTGAACAGGATAAAAAGACGTCACAGAAATCATCTCATCCTTCCAAACATGTAGCCAAAATGACCAAAGATTTCAGCTCTTCAGACTCAAGTTCAGACGACGAACCAGTGGTCCAGACTTCTAAAAATGCTGCAGCTAAACCTGCCACAGCTGCAAAGCCAACAGCGCCTACAAATAATCCAGAGGAATCCCGCAGTGATTCAGATTCTAGTTCAGAAGATGTTAGTACGAAGAAGAAAGATCCAACAACAAACTCCGTCAGCAGTGACAGTGAACAAGATAAAAAGACGTCACAGAAATCATCTCGTCCTCCCAAAAATGTAGCCAAAGTGGCCAAAGATTTTAGCTCTTCAGACTCAAGTTCAAACGACGAACCAGTGGTCCAGACTTCTAAAAATGCTGCAGCTAAACCTGCCACAGCTGCAAAGCCAACAGCGCCTACAAATAATCCAGCGGAATCCAGTAGTGATTCAGATTCTAGTTCAGAAGATGATAGTACGAAGAAGAAAGCTTCAACAACAACCTCCACCTCTAAGGTCGTGGCTCAGTATCAGAAGTTGGGGTGCGCCATCGCCTAGATGAATGTATTATTCACTGGCGAGCAACCCCAAATATTCAGAAACTGACTAGGGACAAAATCTATATGGCTGAACTACAGATTAAGCCCATGAATATCCGACTTACAGCTCCAAGTGGCTCGTAACAAAATGAAATGAACTGTGCTGAATATTCGCCAAGGAGTGGGAAGGAGAAGGTTAGCTGAGGTAGATTTTTAAGTCTAGATTTAGGAATAATCGACAACTATCCCAGTGCAGGTTTTTCTCCCCTGTCTGTCCCTCCCTTGGTGTATAAGTTAACCCCCCACCAATGTACACACACAACACATGCACAATTAGAATTAAAAATTATAACGACTGAACTATGAGTTAAAATAAACTTCAACATTTATTGGCTATAATTATTATTAGACATCAAGATGATGATGATGCAATCATATGTCTATGCACTACAGTAATCATGACAGTGAAATGATTAATATAAAATCTATAACTCTATATCCTAAATGGATCAGTGTCCGGGCTCCAAGAGAGCTAACAGCAGTGATGTTCAGATCAGCAAAGCTACTATGGTCAAACCAGTGAACCAGACGGTGTTCAGAACGGTAGCATCTGTCCTTTCCCCCCTAGTACCATGTCACAGCACGGATACTGGGCTCTGTTGAGGGCTTGGAAGAGAACATCAAAAATGTGTATTATCTAGTTCTACATCAGTACAATCCTAATTGATACATACATTCTATCACCCACTGTAACAAGCTACGTGGAGGGTCCCAAATAGCCCTGTCACAATATTTCAAAATTGTTCTCTTTATAGCCCTGGCTGGGATAGGTCTTTACCTGCCAACCCTCCTCCGTTTTCCCCGGACTCACTGTCACTCTTTCTTTCGACCTAGGGACCTATTTCCTGTAGTGTTCCTCTGGCTGATCCATATATATAACACAGTGCTCGTTGGAATAAGCTAAAATGTGATTTATTAAATCAATACAGGACAGCACAGAAAAACACCAAGGTAGGTAACACAGAAAGTTCTAAACAGACACCACACAGATAAGTTCAGGCACATAGCCTCAAGTAGCCATAGTCACAGACCCAGCTTCAAATACTGTCCGATCTGTCCATATACGTCTCACCCTGTATGCTGTAAGCTCCTTCCTCCCCGGTACTTGGGTGTAAGTTCCACAGGCTTCTGTAGAATCAAATCCACTGGTTGTTGAAGACTTGTTCATGGACTTTCAATGTCCGGTATAAAATGGGAATGCCGGATAATCATGCGTAGATTCAACTAGAATTTGACTGCTCTCGGGCCTATGTCAATGAAGGGACCCGAGATGCACCATTACTGCAAACTGTCATTGTTTATGGGTATGCAGGATAATCATGCGTAGTCTCAACCAGCATTTAACTGTTCTCGGGCTTATGTCATTTCTTCAAGATATGCCCTTGCCTCTCTCTCAGAGTTAAGCACACCATGTGTGATATGGCTAATACTTTGACCTGGCTTCATCAGACGTATTTGGCTCAAGCACAGAAGCTGTGTGGATACTGTCCGATTTGGTCACGTCCAACAAAAGAGGACCCTGGAGATGACAAACAATATTGAGCGACTGGGCGGACTCATGCATCACACAATCCTAAAGACCAATAGGGTCTCAGTTAATATATTTTACCTATAGGGTCTTGACCCAATGCAGTATATATCATACTTGAATGCATGGGCCTGACCTGTCAGGTAGCCCCTGGATTGGCTACGTCCGGTCTTGAGTTGACCTCCAGCTGATTGAAGTCAGGTTGTCCACCCTAGGAACGTTTTGTCTACAAGACACACATTCCACACTCATACCAAGTCTTTATTATTATTGGGCACATTCATTTCCATGCTTTCCTCTCACTTGCAAACCATGCCTTTCTCGCAACCAAGATCTTGTGGTGTGGTGTGCCCAGCAATCGGTGTGTTTCTCCCCCTTAAGTGGGGTTATATGGCACACCGTGTATTTCCCCATTCAAAGAAGATACTACCCCTCCCGACATCATCCTATCAAGTGACAGACGAAAGAGATAGTCCTGTGGCTAGCATCCCCTGGCTCAAGAAGATAGATTATTGATTGGTGGACCCCATCCCCGTAGCTATCTAATGTGCCTATATTTAAAAGAGAAATGCTACCAAGTAACGGTAAGCCGTAGGAAACAAGATATCACTCGTCCATCAGCTGCCAAGAACAAGCGATATCATTGGGTAACACGTATTCTTCAGATGTGTTCCCTTGTCATGCCAAGATCAAGACGCATAGCCAGATCGGCTAACGGTCACCCCCTCCCAACATGGCAAGACTGCTGTTTTGCTATATCCTCTCAGTCGTTAAGACAATAGATATTTATAGGCCAAGCTTTGCCTGGACCAACGAACACCCAAATTTACCTTTACATCACTTCAGTAGTATGTTGCATCTCTGTCGTAATCTTTAAATCACTGGACAGCTGCAACTATCAAACGGTAGGTGTTGGCACGGCCATCAATTGACCAGCCGCTGCACCAGTGCACATTTGACGCAAGGCGCTCCTTCGGGACTACCCGAAAGGAAAGACAAATATATACTCGCTCCATGTAAAGATTGTGGTATGAAGATAACCCAAAGAACCATCTTTCATGGAGAATTGAGCGAACAAGAGAACTGAGAGCTTCCGAAAGCCGTTTCCCCCTGTTTACCAAAAATAATAGAATGCATAAGGACATGGGCCACTGGCGTTTCGCTACATAGGCCCCCTCTTAAGAAAGTCGAACCCTACGAACTTTCTACTGTCAGTGGTTCTGTTCGAATGACCCCACCCTCACATTCAACCATAGGATGTCGTGATAGGAAATCTGCTCCCACATTCTCCCTTCCGGGGATGTATTCGACCGTGAACTGATACGGTTGTAGGAGCAATGACCATCTCATTAACCTCGCGTTCAGTTTCTTAGAAGTTGCCAAGAACGTCAGAGGTTGATGGTCAGATTGCACTTTGAACGGTACTCCATACAGATAAGGTTGAAATTTCTGTACCGCCCACACTAGAGCTAGACATTCCCGTTCGACGGTGGAGTAATTCCGTTCGGCGGGTAACAGTTTTCGACTGGCATATGCCACCGGACACAGCACCGAAGGATTATCTCGCCCTTCCTGCAACAGAGTTGCCCCAATCCCTATGTTACTCGCGTCGGTTCTCAGAACAAACGTTTTCTCCAAATCTGGGAGTTGCAGGACTGGCCTATCCACCAACGCCTGTTTCAGCTTCCCATAAGCCTCTTCACAGCTCGGGGTCCAGATTATAAGATCTGGCGATCCTTTCTTCAGAGTCTCGGTTAACGGCGCCGCAATTTCGTTGAACTTTGGAATAAATTTCTGGTAAAACCCACACAGAGACAAGAAAGACCTAACATCTTTTTTGGATCTAGGACGGGGTGCGAGACGGACCTTTTCAATATTCTTTTCTTCCGGTACCAGTCCCCCTGGGGTAATAGTGTGTCCCAGAAATTCCAAGGATTGATAGCCAATCATGCATTTGGCTGGACGGGCGGTTAACCCTTCCTCTTTTAACCTTTTGAAGATCTGTCCCAAGGACCTCAGGTGATCACTCAGATTGTCAGACGCAATGAGAATATCATCCATAAACGAGACGACAGAGGGATCCTTTAAAGGGTCTAATAACATTCTCATCATGCGAGTGAACACACTGGGCGCATTGCTCAGCCCAAAAGGCATCACCTTAAATTCGTAATGGCCGCTCGGAGTACTGAAAGCGAGCATGGGCCGAACCTCAGGCTTCACAGAGATCTGATAATATCCCCGGCTTAAATCGATTTTTGAGAAGAACTTTGCCCTATTTAATCTGGCAAATAGTTGATTTGTGTTTGGTAACGGCTCAACTTGGAATGTCGTACAACTGTTTAAATGCCTGTAATCAATACATAAGCGGTGTTCTCCGCTTGGCTTCCTCAACAAGACAACCCCGGCATTATAAGGAGAAGTCGAAGGAGTTATGATGTCATCATCCAGAAGCTTCTGGATTTCTGCTTCCAGGGCCTTCTCTTTCGAAAAGGGCACTGGATATATTTTTTGACGAACGGGGTCTTGGGTAGTCAGAGTCATATCAAACTCGACCAACCCTGTCCGCCCTGGACGATCGGTAAGAATCTGTTGATGGGACTCCAACAAACGGATGACCAGGTCTGTTTCTTCAGCCGACAAATCAGGATTTATATGTACATCACTATAGGTTTCCCCAGGGTGTAATGGATACCCCCTATCCGCGTCTTCGCCCGATTCAGTTTCCATCGCGACCGCCATAGTCATGAGTGGGAGAGAAGTACCATCGGATCGTTCCTCATATTTTTTGAGGAGGTTAATGTGGAAGATTTTAGATTTCCCCCTGATCCGGATAGCATAATTGGTACGGGACACAACCCTTTCCACCGGGAAAGGCCCCTGCCAACCAATCTCGAGTTTATTGGAACCTACTGGAAGTAACAACAGAACCCGATCCCCCAACTTAAGAGACCTATCTTTCGTCCTTCTATTGTAGTAGGCCGCGTGTCTCTTCCTGGCCGCTCTCAGATTCTGAGCTGCCAAAGCCCAACCCGTCTGGAGTTTCTTCTTTAACTCTTCGACGTATTTATATGAGGATACAACTTCTTCGGAAGTTTCTTCCTCTGTCCAACATCTCAATAAGGCTTCTAAGGGACCCTTGATTGGCCTCCCGAATAGTAGAGTGGCTGGAGGCAACCCGGTCGACCCATGGGGAACCTCCCGATAGGCGAACAAGGCGGCTGAGATATACTCATCCCATCTGTCTGGTTTCTCTTGAGCCAACTTCCGAAGCATGGTCATCAAGGTACCATTAAACCTCTCTACTTGCCCATTAGACTGAGGGTGGTACGGGCTTGTGTGAATGTGGTTAGTCTGGAAGATACGAAAGACTTCTTCCATCAGCTTACCACAGAACTGAGACCCATTGTCCGTCAGGATCTGGTTGGGAAATCCCAACCTAGTAAAGGTCTCCATCAGTGCATCAGCCACTCGCTTAGAGTCGATTGTGGCCAACGGTATCGCCTCGCCCCACATGGAACAGCAATCCACCATCGTGAGAATGTACTTATTCCTCTTCCTAGTCCGAGGAAGAGGACCAACAAGATCGATGGCAACTCTCTCGAAAGGAGAGTTCATAATGGGCATGTCTCCCAGGACTACCGGAGCTGTCCAGTGTTTTGGTGCCACACGCTGGCACTCTGGGCACGACTTGACGTACCTACGCACGTCTCCAGTCATCCCTGGCCAGTAGTAATGGCAGGAAATGCGCTGGAGAGTTGCCCCGACACCCATATGTCCACTGAAAGAAATGGTGTGTCCCATATGAAGAAGCTGTTCCCGATAAGCCTTAGGAACTACCAGCTGTCCATGCTGGCGATCCTCCACTCCGGCTCTCCGGTACAGTAACCGATTCTTCATATAATACTGACCCCGTCTTGGTGGGTCAGAACTTTTGGGCAACTGGTTGAAGCAAGGTTGCAACGTAGCATCCTGGCTTTGAGCAGCTCGTAACTCCCCAGGCAAGGGATTCACGATCAAGGTCGGCGTCTGCTCATCCTCCGATTGAGATCTGGTTTGCATCGCCCCTACGTACATGGGTTCGTTTGGAATCCCTAGAAAGACGTAGCGACAACCCAAGATCATTGGGAAGATCGGATCTAGCAGAACGGCTGCCTGTATAGTGCCGGTAACATATTTAGATTTGATGTCTACCTTCGCAATTGGAAGAGACATCGCTACCGCACTCTTTGTCGCCGTTTGAATCTCAATAGATTCCCCGGTTAGCTGCTCCGGGCTCACTAAGTGTGAGGAAATTACAGCCTCAAACTGCAGACCGGTGTCATAGAGACACTCAACTGGTTGTCCGTTCACAAGTACCGTTTCTACTACTGGTGGTTTTTCTGAATCATTGTTCCCAAGATCCCTCCCTTCTACTTCCTTGTGAGACCCTTCCCCGGTTTCTACAAGACAAGCAGCATAGTGAGAGTCTTTCTGTTTACGCCGGCAATCAACCGTATTGTGTGTGGGAGATTTGCAATAGGCGCACCACTTTTCACTCCACTTTCTTTTAGGAGATCCAGGTGGACTCTTACCCGAGGGTTTCTTAATAGGAACTTTCTCGAAAGGATCCTCCTTCTTGGTGTGAGCTGTTTTAGGGTTCTTCTTCTTTCCAGACCAGGTGTCTGGTGGTCGGGGATTGGGTTGTGACAGTTCCCCATTATCTCCATGAGCTAGCACATACCTTTCCGCTAATGTATTTACCAAGTCTAACCTTTCTGCCCCATTTTCAAGCAAGAAGGTTTGCAATGGCCTAGGCATCATCCTCTTCATTTGGTCCACGACCACTAATTCTTCCAAACTTTCATAGTCGTTAGCAAATCCAGCTAATGACATCCACTTCAAAAGGTAAGACTTCAGTCTAACACTGTAGGCTGCGAACATCTCTCCTGGCTCTCTCTTGGACTTTCTGAACTGCTGACGGTATGTATGGGCTGTCATCTGGAACCTTTTCAATAATGCTTTTTCCAGAGCCTCATAGTCATTCTCCATACCAGGTGGCAACCTTGAGTAGACCTCGTACGCGGTCCCCCTCAGGCCCTGCGAGATTTTCAAGTTCCATTTCCCCCGTTCCAGCCCCATAGCCAAAGCCATCGACTGGAATTTTTGAAGATACTGGTCGATCTTCTCTTTGTGTTCATCGAACGGGAGTAATGGGAACTTCATTGCCTGATATGGACCGCCACCAGAAGTTGTTGAGTCCGGTAGAACTGCGCCTCCAACTGCACCCTCGCTTTCCTTGGCCGTTTTAGCTTTCAGCTCCAACTCCCTCATACGAAACTCATGGTCTCTGACTGCCTGCTCAGCCTCCATCTTCCTAGCCTCCGCCTCAATTTTCTTGGCTTCGCGCGCAGCCTGTCTGAAGTCTCTTTCCACTTCCTGCACATATTTCTGTAACTCCGCTCCATCATAGCCCATCTCACGCCCTGTAGCCTGTACGTCAGCGACATTAAACCCAGTTGATGCCATCTTAAACTCAGAGGGAAAGTGCCCAAGAAATTGTATAGAAAATGATTATCTCACATAACCAAAATATATATATATTACACGACCACAACACGTCGTATGTCGGTCAGTCTGTGTCAGGAAGAGTATAGACAATAGCCAGGCACGGTAGGCAGAACCTATTGATAGTAGACAAGAATATCTGTCCCCTATCACTAAATCAGCCAGAACTCCACCAGGATTTCAAATATCCCGCGACGTGCCCCCAGAAATTGTAACAAGCTACGTGGAGGGTCCCAAATAGCCCTGTCACAATATTTCAAAATTGTTCTCTTTATAGCCCTGGCTGGGATAGGTCTTTACCTGCCAACCCTCCTCCGTTTTCCCCGGACTCACTGTCACTCTTTCTTTCGACCTAGGGACCTATTTCCTGTAGTGTTCCTCTGGCTGATCCATATATATAACACAGTGCTCGTTGGAATAAGCTAAAATGTGATTTATTAAATCAATACAGGACAGCACAGAAAAACACCAAGGTAGGTAACACAGAAAGTTCTAAACAGACACCACACAGATAAGTTCAGGCACATAGCCTCAAGTAGCCATAGTCACAGACCCAGCTTCAAATACTGTCCGATCTGTCCATATACGTCTCACCCTGTATGCTGGAAGCTCCTTCCTCCCCGGTACTTGGGTGTAAGTTCCACAGGCTTCTGTAGAATCAAATCCACTGGTTGTTGAAGACTTGTTCATGGACTTTCAATGTCCGGTATAAAATGGGAATGCCGGATAATCATGCGTAGATTCAACTAGAATTTGACTGCTCTCGGGCCTATGTCAATGAAGGGACCCGAGATGCACCATTACTGCAAACTGTCATTGTTTATGGGTATGCAGGATAATCATGCGTAGTCTCAACCAGCATTTAACTGTTCTCGGGCTTATGTCATTTCTTCAAGATATGCCCTTGCCTCTCTCTCAGAGTTAAGCACACCATGTGTGATATGGCTAATACTTTGACCTGGCTTCATCAGACGTATTTGGCTCAAGCACAGAAGCTGTGTGGATACTGTCCGATTTGGTCACGTCCAACAAAAGAGGACCCTGGAGATGACAAACAATATTGAGCGACTGGGCGGACTCATGCATCACACAATCCTAAAGACCAATAGGGTCTCAGTTAATATATTTTACCTATAGGGTCTTGACCCAATGCAGTATATATCATACTTGAATGCATGGGCCTGACCTGTCAGGTAGCCCCTGGATTGGCTACGTCCGGGCTTGAGTTGACCTCCAGCTGATTGAAGTCAGGTTGTCCACCCTAGGAACGTTTTGTCTACAAGACACACATTCCACACTCATACCAAGCCTTTATTATTATTGGGCACATTCATTTCCATGCTTTCCTCTCACTTGCAAACCATGCCTTTCTCGCAACCAAGATCTTGTGGTGTGGTGTGCCCAGCAATCGGTGTGTTTCTCCCCCCTAAGTGGGGTTATATGGCACACCGTGTATTTCCCCATTCAAAGAAGATACTACCCCTCCCGACATCATCCTATCAAGTGACAGACGAAAGAGATAGTCCTGTGGCTAGCATCCCCTGGCTCAAGAAGATAGATTATTGATTGGTGGACCCCATCCCCGTAGCTATCTAATGTGCCTATATTTAAAAGAGAAATGCTACCAAGTAACGGTAAGCCGTAGGAAACAAGATATCACTCGTCCATCAGCTGCCAAGAACAAGCGATATCATTGGGTAACACGTATTCTTCAGATGTGTTCCCTTGTCATGCCAAGATCAAGACGCATAGCCAGATCGGCTAACGGCCACCCCCTCCCAACATGGCAAGACTGCTGTTTTGCTATATCCTCTCAGTCGTTAAGACAATAGATATTTATAGGCCAAGCTTTGCCTGGACCAACGAACACCCAAATTTACCTTTACATCACTTCAGTAGTATGTTGCATCTCTGTCGTAATCTTTAAATCACTGGACAGCTGCAACTATCAAACGGTAGGTGTTGGCACGGCCATCAATTGACCAGCCGCTGCACCAGTGCACATTTGACGCAAGGCGCTCCTTCGGGACTACCCGAAAGGAAAGACAAATATATACTCGCTCCATGTAAAGATTGTGGTATGAAGATAACCCAAAGAACCATCTTTCATGGAGAATTGAGCGAACAAGAGAACTGAGAGCTTCCGAAAGCCGTTTCCCCCTGTTTACCAAAAATAATAGAATGCATAAGGACATGGGCCACTGGCGTTTCGCTACACCCACCCCCCACCCCCGATACAATGACCAGTCTGGCCAAGTTTCTCTTCCAGATTTTCTGTGCGTTAACTCTCCCCCTTCTCCCTCTATATTTCTGTCCTGCTGTCTTAGTCTGGGACGGCCTTTTCATTTGTCTCACACACCTGTAATTATTACATTTGTGCCGTCCTATGTCCATGTCGCTAATACCAACATTCTGGGTTGTACAGCCGCTCCGTCCAAAGTTGGTTTAGCAGATCACAGGGTCAGTAATGGTCTTATAAAAATGCTACAGTTAAACCTTAAAGAAAACAGATTTGTCAGACAGTCATTCAGAGTCTTCTCGCTCAGAGGAAGACAAGAGGAAAACATTATCTCCAAAACCAAAAGCAGCCGCAGTGAAAGCCCAGGCCGCAAATAAAAAAAGCTAGTTCTAGCAGTGGCACAGATTCAGACAGTAGTGATGATAATTCTCAAGTGAAGAAATCAGCAACAAAAACCACCAGTGACCTGCCATCGCCCTTTCTCCTGTCAGTTTAGACATTTTTTTGACATAAAAGCCGCTGGTTTTACATCACGAGTGACTCGCCATCGACCATCTCTTATCAGTTTACACATTTCTGCTACATAAAAGCCAGAAAATGTCATGGAAAGTCCTGGGAAGGTTAACCCGGTCAACAAATGCCCACAGAAGTCTGATGTGTCGGCCTAATGGCACAATAATGCAGCTCTGCTGTAAGGCACAATGCAATCACATAAGACAAAAACTCCCTGGATGAATGCAGAAGAAGAAGAAAATAAGTACTGGAAAGTAAAGGCAGCCAGCTTAATTCTTCATCTTCTGTCACTTGCTTCAAATGTGTCTTTATCTATAAGGTGGTCTCTTGTATAAACTTGACTGTCTGGTTATTCTCTCAAGGTGCATACAGTTTCTCTTCTACAGGCCTTGTCATGGGGGTTCTGTACTGACATGTACTTGTTCTGGCCTTGTCATGAGGGTACTTGTACTGGCCTTGTTGTGTTGAAGAATGAAACCTTGACTGCACTTGGACAGTCCTGTACGATTATGGTGAATGGCCTTGTGAACTTTATGAAAATTGAGGCGATCCCTGATGATAATGCCCACAGAACTTTTGCTTATAAAAGTAGTAATCATGACTTCGCGCGTATAGTAACTTGCCGATCATCAAAAACAATCTTTTTGACACTGTATGGTTTCACTCATGATGCCTTCTTGGTCGACCTTCACAAGGCTCCATCTTGATAGATTTATAATCTTCACAAAAGCATTTACACCATTCATACACTGATGGAACTTGTTTTCCAAACACACATAATAGTTGATGAATTTCAGAGGGTTTTGAGGCAAGGATTTACTTATTAATGTGACCACACGGCACTGGTGTCGGCCCAACATCATATAATGGATGCTAGAATGTCCTTGGAAGTTACAGGTTCAGATGTAATACAGACATCGCTCACTGAGTACCAGTTTGGTCTAAAATATCAGCCCATTACATACCAGTATCTCACACAGCTAAGAGTCTTGTAACTTTGTAAACATTGATAATGTTTTTTATGCAATGATTAAACATTGATGATATACTGTTATAAATGTTGGTTTGCTGATGAAGGTTTTCTTGCTGCAATGTTCATTCTTTCACTTGTTATTATGATTTTGCAAAGCTGACTTTTTCCACTTTTAGATTTTAATTGATGAATATGTGTCAGTGTTACCTTGTCATGCAGGCGATGGGATTCTGACCACTTCTGACACCATTCACCTTTCATGGTGGTGATGGTATTCAGCCACTTGAATTGGAATGTGGAAAGTTCAAGGTGTATGAACAGTTTGTGCAGGCCATTAAAGATAAGATTTTACCCATTAGGGGTACAGATACCCTGTCCTTGCTGACACACAGTAACAGTTACTATAAAGGTTTTATCCCCTAGAGGTACAAATACACACTCCAGAAACAGTCAGAATAAGAGGCCTGCTAAACCTCACTTCCCAAATTTTATTGACGTGGTGTCTGACCCCATGACTAATAGATACAACAGCCCTTGCCACCTTAATTCTGGTATGGTGTATTCTATGTAGAAGCTGGACATTAATCTGACCAATCACAAATAGTATACAGGCAACATTCTACACCATCATACACAGTGTTTGTTTCATATTCAGATAATCTGCTTCATCAGACCAATTCTTTGTTATATAGACAAACAATGCACCACTCAAAGTACATGTTTAAATACCCTATTAGTAGTACTCAAAACTAACAGTGTACAATGCTGACATCCATCAATATCGGCGTCCAGTACCACACACTGCTGCAAATTATGACAGCTATACAGTCACCATGTTCAGATCTGTTCATAGTTAGATGGCAGATAAGTTCAACACACAACACCCATTTTTATGCTCAAATATCATAACAAATTTGTAAGCGTACTTCATCCCCAAACACACACACACGCGCGCGCGCACACACGCAGACATATGCAGACAATCGAAGGTGAGATCAAGGGCAGTATTAGAGCAATGGCTTGTTAGCATTTTTCTGAGTTGAATTTGTATTCTGTGTATTTCCTTTTATTCTAAATGTTTAGACTTTGTTCCTTGTGATTTAGAAACATGTGTGCCAGTGTTACAACAGCAAGGTAGTATGTGTTATAAATATTCCTTATCATTTATGTAAAGTTACTTGTGTTTGTTGCCGTTTAGATAACTTTCATTTTGGTGCCACATACAACTTGACCAAAGATTTCTTCTTTATTTCATTGGCCAGAGAGCTTGATTAAAAAAATTTACTCTGCCATGGGTGTTTAACAATCCCCGGCACATGGATGATTGACAGATTCATTTCAACTAATAAACATATTCATGACACAAATGAGGTGTCCATGTTTTTCTGTCAAATATTGTTATTTGTGGTTATATATCTTATACAATATTTGTTTTGTAACCAACATGCAGTCCTGTAAGCAATGGTTACATAGCTATAGAAAATACTGTTGAACTTTTCAAACCAAGAGTGGATATGGATCAACCCAACCTCCCCCTCCTTTCCAACTCTATGATAGTAAGAAGGTGTGCTGGCACAGCAGTACCTCAGGCGTGTTTTTAAAAATTAAAAAACTTCATACAAATAAACAGGAAAAACCCCAGCACACTGAAAGGCTGGCAATATACAGGTGCACATGGAAACAAGTCATAGACAATACTGAGGGGGGTTAGTTCCCCCACAGCATCAGATCTGCTAGGTTATGAGAAAGAGTAAGGCAAGTTCACATCATTTCTACATGCCTTCTTTATTCATCTGGTCAGCCCTTATACCCAGAGCTGAGCTGTGGCACTAATTCGACACACAAACCATCCATTGACACACTACTTCTAAACTCCCGAGTCCTGGCTTTACTGACATTAATGTGAGAATTAACAAACACAAGTCCTGGCTTTACTGACACTAATGTGAGGATTCACAAACACAAGTCCTGGCTTTACTGACACTAATGTGAGGATTAACAAACACAAGTCCTGGCTTTACTGACACTGATGTGAGGATTAACAAACACAAGTCCTGGCTTTACTGACACTAATGTGAGGATTAACAAACACAAGTCCTGGCTTTACTGACACTAAAGTGAGGATTAACAAACACAAGTCCTGGCTTTACTGACACTAATGTGAGGATTAACAAACACAAGTCCTGGCTTTACTGACACTAATGTGAGGATTCATTGAAATCCCCAAGGAGTATAAGTTTCTCTCCTTTGGGAACAGAAGTTAATACATTATGCAAGTCCTCATAGAACTTGTTATTGACATAATCACACATGAAACAATTCTCTCTCTCTCTCTCTCTCTCTCTCTCTCTCTCTCTCTCTCTCTCTCTCTCTCTCTCTCTCTCTCTCTCTCTCTCTCTCTCTCTCTCGAATAAAAGTCAAGCACTCAGTGTGAGGACGTGTTTTCGTATCTCTACTTCTCGGATTATTATTACCACCAGCTGTATTCACTTATCATGGTTTTTTGTTATATCAATGTGCTCGTTGTGATGCTGTGGATGTGGTTAAATAGTTTTTACATTAATACAAGTGTTGATTATCGCAAAAATGCGTGTTTATATATAATATTCATTTCAAGTGATAGTTGAATACTATTAAATTTTAACCAATCAAGTGCACGAGGCGTGTCAGAAACAACCAACCACTACACGGGACTTCAAATTGCCCAGGCGTGGCTAGATAACAATGCGATTGCCGCATTCTTCAAGTTTAGTTATTCATAACATTATGCAATAATGTCAGGGGAAGGAGTACCTCCTTACTGGAAGTGAATGGTGAAAGGACTCGCTCCGGTTTACGATCGGCTGCCAATGAAACTTACACACTAAACAAAAAGAGGGCTGTGAAGAACAAACTATCCAAGTATTTGAATCCCACCAGCCTAGACGCCAAACACACCAACTCAGGACAGTGTGTTACTGTTTCCTTCAACAATACACTGCATTATGAGGCATTCCGAACTTGTCTACTCAACTACTACAGGCTTGAACTAATTGAACCCAGGCAAGATAAGCACGGGGCCCATGTTGAAGACATGATTACGACGACAGTGATTATGATACATTTGTACCGCACTAAAAATAAACTCCTGTCACAAGGCAGTATTGAAAACATTAATTCTTGGCTAAAAGTAGATTTTGTTGAACTTGAAAACTCGATACAGACATTCACCAAATCTACACAGCCCGTAACTACAGCTGTAGACAGCACACCAGCTAACAATGTTCGTCGATTAAATCATATGACGAGTGTATATGACAACATTATGACGAGGACTGCCAACCCACCAGTGCTCTTGGCCACTGAGTACCCAATGGAGCGCATTCAAAACAACATAAAACCCAATGTGGACATTGTTGAAGAAGTACCTGCCTGAGATAACAATAATAGCATCTTAACTATCAATGGACATTCGTGTGATTGTAAACAGCGCATTGAGGAACTAGAACAATCACTAGAAGCTCTCATTGTCACTGTTTCAACTAACATTGAAGCAAACAGCAAGATCAGCAGTGATTACAATGCTCTCAAGACAGAAGTCGCGCTCCTGCGAGATTAAAATTTGCTGCTGAGCAAAACAGTTGAAACCTTACAGAATGTGTCCTCTACTGACCAAACCGAAGAAGCAAGTAATTCCCGAGCAACTGTTTCATCCTTGGAAAATCTTGGGGAAGCTCAGTACCACACAGAACAGATAACTACTATGAAAACACCTCAACGCGCAGAGGAAGATAAACAACAACAAACACCTCAATGCGCAGTGGAAAATAAACAACAACAAGCAGTCTACCCCATTGAAGTAAAAATAAGCGATAGGTTCAAAGTGCTTCAAGAAAAATCACCAGAGCATGTACAGGACTTTAACATGCTGCCAACGGGCAACACATGCCTACAAGATACATCGGGAGAACCACATGGAGACATAACGACTGCTGATAATCGGAAATGGATAAAACAAAGGGTGAGACGTGCTGACAACCAACATGTACAGACAGCACGACCCGATTGTACACACATTATACTAGGCGATTTTTCAATGAACTTTTTATACAGTGATTGGATGGCCACTTCACACAAAGACATTGTTTCCATAATCCCATTGCCTGGGGCTGGAGTTGACCGGCTCACAGACAAGATCAGCAGTTTGGCTGTAATCACAACGTTAGAATGGCAAGCATACACATTGGTATTAACGACACCATGAACAACCAACAAATCACAGGGTCTCAACTGATGGCACTCTTAAACGGATTACGTCACACTTTTCTTAACTCGCCTATCGCCTTCTCCTCCATCATATTACTGAGTTATGGACTCCAGCGCCGTCTAGCTGACATAAATAACAACATTTTGCAGAAGTTCTGTACTCAAAATAAGATACAGTTCATCATAAACACACCGTCATTCACTTCACAGGCTGGTGCACCAAAAAAGAGTCTTTATAAGGATCAATTACATTTGTCTACATAGGGCACCAGCTTGCTCGCCAAAAATATCATATATTCAGAAGGGACACACCATACATCCAATACAGGATCGCTTTGGACACTTTAAGCTACTCTACCTGAAGCTCAGACCAGACGACATACTCCCGTCACATCAAGTACCAATAGGCCAGAAGTGCGCAGACCACTCATAACCACTGACCTGAAACCCAAGCTAGACGGGACACTTTCACCACACCAAGTCCGTACAATACGTCTTCTTTCACACAGGAGGGTAATAATTATGAATATGTTTTTTTCTTCTTTGCGTTCATCCGGAGTGTTTTTATTTCTCTTCCAGATGTGATTGCGATGTGTCTAAGTTATCCGCCCTAGGCCGAAACACGTAGGCCAACACATCCGGCTTTAGCGTGATTTTTCGACCAGGTAGCATTCCTGGGAGACTCTCACCTTTGCGGTACCGTCCACAACCCAGCTGGCCAAGTTGGAACGGTCGAAGACTTAACGGTCATCCATCAAAGGAAGGCAGGGACAGTCCATGGCATCCAGGTTGGCTTCTATAATTGCAGGGCCGACACATAGCGCCCTGGTGCTGGGCTCACCGAGGGAATCGTCACGTCCTGCTCATGGCTGCTTTAATTCCTCACTTCAATATATTGGGCATTTCGTTCGCCCTGGGTAGTTCTCGCACAAACCAGACTGGTCTGCAGTCGATATACTCTCATCGAGTTTTTGGTTTGGACATGTGCTTGTCGTTGTGAACGTCAGAACTGTTCCAGACACGTCGGACATTCGGAAAACTACCTAGTCAGAGCTGTTCCGAACAAGAGAGGCATTCAGAAACTACGTAGCTGTTCCTAGCACAAGGGAAGACTAGTTACAGCTTTTCCGGTCACGAAAGTCATTTCACTCGGACGTAAATGCGTGGTGCCAATTTGTATTTTGCCGCCCTCGGCTGGCACTCCCGTCTTCGGCGGGCATTTTTAATTAGGTTAGCCTTCCTCGGGTTTCGAGGCAAGTTAGACTCTTATTTCGACTTCCACGCGGCAAGCTTTTGCTTCGGGCTGCCACGTAATGGAGTCACAAGCCAATCGTTCCATTTCGTGTTAACGAGACAATTTTTCACCTTTGAATACACTCACTCCATGAGTACGGTTACAGACTTTCATCGGAATGAACGACCGAGGTGTTTTTCCACATTTAGTACTCGCTCACGAGATGGGCTACATGTGCTGCCGGCAAAGCACCTTACCTACGTGCGTCTGTGGGCGAGAAACGGCCAGACCGTCTCATCCGGGGATCCGTCATATCCCCCAGCTAAGTGCCATCGAACTAGTATCTGCACCAAGCATGTAGCGTGCTCAGCCATCCATCCATCATGTGCCATGCCGGTAAGCGTGGGCGGTCATGTTCTGCCATCTCACCCGATCACCAGAGTCGTGGATCAGCTCCGTGTTTCTGTCTCGACCATACCACAAGGCAAAGCCATCCAGATACTTGTTTCTAGGTCGTCCCCTTGGTCTGTTCCCCTCGATCTTACCAGTTGTCACCAAATTCTCCAATCCATTTCTTCTCATAACATGCCCAAAAAATTTTGACTGTCTACGTCTAATTTCACTAATCAATTTACGATCTTCATTTGTTTCTTGAAGGACTTGTTCATTGGTCTTTCTGGCTGTCCATGGTATTCTTTGCATTTTCCTCAGAAACCACATCTCTACAGCCATCAGATGTTTTTCAGCATCACTGCTCATTGTCCACGCTTCACATCCATATAAAATTACAGGTTCAATGTAGCATCTCAACACTCTTTTTCTCGTTTCAATTGACATCTTTTTATTGGTCAATATGTTTTTCATCTTGCTAAAGGCTACTTTTGCCATGGCGATTCTTGTTCTAATCTCTTCAAGGCATCTCCCATCAGATGTTATTACTGTTCCGAGATAATTGTACCTGCTCACTTGTTGAAGAATATTCCAATTTACTTGTATATTACATTGTGGTATTTCGTCCTTCCTAGTGACGACCATAATCTGTGTCTTTTTACAATTTAATTTTAACCCTAGTTGTTCGCTGTGTGTAACAATCGCATCTACTAAATTTTGCAGGTCCTGTTCATTGTCTGCAATCAAGACTGTATCATCTGCATATCTAATGTTATTGATTATTATTATTATTATTATTATTATTATTATTATTATTATTATTATTATTATTATTATTATTATTATAGATATGCGTGCTCAGCACCTCACCTCAATTTTGATGTAGATATGTGTCGGCCAGGCTCTCACATCCGAGGGTTTATGGCTTAGAAACGTTCAGCCATACCCCTCGGCTGAGAGCCTTAGAGGTTTCCGGACTGAGATTATTGAAATCGTTCCAAGGAAGGTTAACCCAGTCAACAAATGCCGGCAGAAGTCGGATGTGTCGGCCTAACGGCGCAAGAACGCAGCTCTGCTGTAAACAGGCACAACGCAATCACATCCGGGGAAAAAATCTCCGGATGAACGCAGAAGAAGAAGAAGAAGAAGAAGAAGAAGAAGAAGAAGAAGAAGAAGAAGAAGAAGAAGAAGAAGAAGAAGAAGAAGAAGAAGAAGAAGAAGAACAAGAACAAGAACAAGAACAAGAAGAAGAAGAAGGAAGAAGAAGAAGAAGAAGAAGAAGAAGAAGAAGAAGAAGAAGAAGAAGAAGAAGAAGAAGAAGAAGAAGAAGAAGAAGAAGAAGAAGAAGAAGAAGAAGAAGAAGAAGAAGAAGAAGAAGAAGAAGAAGAAGAAGAAGAAGAAGAAGAAGAAGAAGAAGAAGAAGAAGAAGAAGAAGAAGAAGAAGAAGAAGAAGAAATTGTTCGCCTGATTGATTGATTTAGGAACCGACATCACAGCATTCGGGACAATCCCATAAGCGCTCCGTCCCCATCCTCACAGCCAGCGAAGAGTTCCAACACTAATAGTTCCAATAGCAATCTGATTATATGACCGTTTCGCCTTTCCTCTGCTTTAGACTGCTATCCCCAGTCTACTTGCAGAGCAGCAGGTTGTGTCTCTCTTAGTCTGGTTCCTATCCCAAGAGCTGTCCAATATGTAGTTAATATCCATCGGCATAGCGCTTGGGGTAAGTGGGACACTCAAGCTCCCCCACCACGGCAAGGTGGAGACACATCGGGGGAGAAAATGTTTCCTATTTTCCCCAGAAAGGAACCAACTGTCAGCAAAAACGACGTGCCACTACAACCTCCTGCTAGCCACCAACCAGAGGCTGTAGTTAGTAGTCATTATATACTCATGAGACATTAGCAATAGCCATTTCGTTGTAACCCAGAATGGTTGCACCTCTAACGTCATATCCCAGCTACACTTCGTCAAGCACTTATGATGTCGCTGTAGCAACAACCAAAACAACCTGGTATTTACTAGCAACTTAGCACAAAGCTACACCGGATCTCAGTACAAGAAAGAGCCTCTCCTAGAACGTTTATGTGCATACTTGGTTATTGTTTTATATAGTAGCGTATTAGATGGCACGTGACTATAAACATTGACTCGCATTGACGACACATAACTGTGAGTGAGGGGGGTCTTCACTGCTCATCCTTACTGATCTGTATGCGTATTTTTTATTTTTGTATATTGAAAGATATTACTGTTTCTCTGTACTATAGAGTGTGAATTGTTATAAAGGACGTAAGTTGTATTCATTTTGTGTTTAAAAAAAAAAATCTATGATTACGCATTGCTAAAATGTCTAATAAGTACGAACACTGGCTCAGTAATAATGAGCATTTAAACATCTGCCATCTATTAGGGGAAACTGCCCGAACTATCAATTATACTTAATCAAAATTTTCACATGTTCGGCGTTAGAGAAAGTCGATTAAATGGTAACATCTCAGATGATGACATCGCTATCAGAGGTTTTAAAGCCATTAGAAGAGATCCCTATCAGAAAGAGTCGGGTATTGTCATTTACATTTTTCATTTTTTAAAATCAGAAACAAGGGACGGGTATTGCAGTTTATATTTCTAACTCGCTTAACGCCAAACGCAGGCTGGATTTTGAAACCTGTGAGATTAATTGTGTATGGCATGAGGTTAAACTTCGAAATCGCATACCCCTAGTAGTAGGCTATCTTTATCGAATCCACAGTGCAGGAAATATCTGGTATGAAAAATTCACCACTATGATGGATGTAGTCTTTAGTAATGCGAGAGAAATAATACTGCTAGGTGACTTCAACATCATTGGCACCTTGCCGTCTTAACAGACGACAGTTTGTGCTTTTAAAAGGCATAACTTTTACCTATGACGGTAGGGAATGTGACTTATAAGGCCAATTCGCGCTGTAAATGTCCGTTCACAGTGGGTGCATGTGAACACGTGGTCATTTCCACTATCATGCACCATCTTACGTCGCACACGCTCGGTGTGTGACTTATCTGCAATAATTTTCTCATTTGTCTTTATTCCATTTCTGATGTTTGACCTCCATGCAACACGTTCAGCGGCACGTGCTCCAAATGTGCATTATTAATGCCTGTATCAATCACGTCCCGCTTACACACATCTTTGTATCGTAGAAGAGGCCGACCCTGAGATCTCTTACCCATCTGTAATTCACCAAAAAAACATGTCCTTTGGTATTCTACCATCATCCATCCTCCTAAGATGTCCTATCCACCTAAGTCTACGAAGACTGAGCATGGAATAAACCGTCACACAACCTGATCTTTCCAATACTTCAGTATTTGTGATTTTGTCTTGCCACTTAATACCAAGAATTCTTCGCAGACATCGCATATGAAAGCTGTTTAATCGTTTCTCTTGGTGTGAGTTAGTTGTCCAGGTTTCACTGCCATAAAGAAGGGTACTAAGGACACAGGCTTGATAGACAAGGACTTTTGTTTTGGAAGTAGGCTTCCTGTTCTCCCAGACTCGTTTTCTTAACCTGTTCATTGTTGTTGCTGCCTTATCAATCCGGATGTTGATTTTCTGATCTAGGGATAATTTGCTATTTAACACTGATCCTAGATGTGTAAAATGGTCTACCATCTCTAGTTCGGCGTCGTCAATAGAGATTGATGGGACACAATGTGCACCTTGTGACATAATCTGTGTCTTCGTTTTGCTAATTGTTAAACCAAATTCAAAACAAGCATTGGAGAATGCAGTAGACATTGCAATTCTTCCTCAGAGTGTGTCGTAACTGCAGCATCATCTGCAAAAAGCAACTCTCTCATCAGTACCCTCTTAATTTTGGTCTTGGTCGTCAATCTCTGAGCATTGTAGAGGCCGCCATCTGAGTGAATGTATATACCACCATCCTGATCACGAAAGGCATATTTCAGTAGAAGTGAAAAGTATATTCCAAAGAGGGTGGGAGCTAGTACACAACCTTGCTTAACTCCACTCTTGATTTCAAACTCTTCAGAAGTTGCACCACCAAATTTGATTATACTCTTCATGCCTGTGGGGAACGATTCCACAATGGACAGAAGAATTGGTGGGCAGCCAATCTTCTTTAGTGCCTTGAACAGACCTTCACGGCTGACCAAATCAAATGCTTTTGTAAGGTCGATGAAGGCAATAAACAGTGGTTGATTCTGTTCACGGCATTTTTCTTGCATTTGTCGCAATGAGAATATCATATCAATGATAGACCGGTTCTGTCGAAAGCCACACTGTGATTCGGGATAGACTTGATCTCCTAGGACTTGAAGTCTGCGCAGAACAATTCTGGCAAATACTTTCCCAACAATACACATTATTAATTGATTGATTGATTGATTGATTGATTTAGGTATCGACGTCACATCATTCGGGGCATTCCCATAAACGCTCCGTCCCCACCCTCATCAGCCAGCGAAGAGTTCCACCACTAACAGTACCAGTAGCAATCTGATTATACGTCCGTCTCGCCTTTCCTCTGAGCGTTGAGCGTCGGCCAGTTCCCCTCGTCACGCCTCGCTGTCTCATTCTTGCCAGACCGTGGTAATCCATTTGCTCCTCCGAGGTGTGCACGTGCTCCCACAAGGCCGCAACCACGTCTGCCTTGTCATGTATCAATACTCCACCAAGTTCTGCAGAGTCAGCCAATCTGTCCGCCTGTTCATTTCCTAGCACACCGGCATGCCCCGGAGAAAATATCCAGGCGATGCTTGTCACCCATGACCTCCGAAGCGAAGCAAGCCACTCCGCACGAAGTCTGCCCGTCCTCACCCTCGTCAGCATGCTTTCTGAGTCAGTTACAATCACGATGTGTGTGTGTCTGTGTGTGTCGTATTCTGCATGCAGCGGAGAGCCGCAGTGACCGCCTCCACCTCCATTCTTAAGCTAGATGTTGTGGTATCATATGCCAGGCTCTCCTGCCCCAAACGTCGACCATTGGCTTTGGCTATGAACCCCCAGCCACTTTTCTCACCTCTTGACACCGAACCATCTGTGTAGATAATCACATCACCCGAGTGAGCATTACCCTGAATTAGTTGCTGGATTTCCACTTCCGTGGCCCCTGCTGGCCACTCCCTACACTCCCGGCTTAATGTGATTATAACTCTGCACAATTCTGACTCCTCCGCTGACACCCTGACCCACTCTTCTCCACGCCTAATGTTCTCCAAGGGGCACACCTGTCTGATCTTATCCTCTGCCTGAGCCATCCATGATTTCCCTCTTATCAGTCGCTGACCCTTAACTGCGTCCAGCGCCTCATGCAGTGGGTGGTCTGTGCCTGCAGCTACTCTGAGGTATGCCTTCTCCTGCATCACCTTGAGCCTACCAGCAACACTCGGCAGACCAAGGATGTAACGCATACACACTACTGGGGTGTCTCTAGTGCATCCCAGAATGACCCGCATAGCTTCGTTCTGTATGCGCTCTAACTTCACCAGCTGACTCTCTGAGACAGTGAGCAGACCTAATCCCTAATCAATTACTGAGAGGATCAAGTGCTGGTATAGTGTGAAGCCAACAATACTCAGAAGTGAGATACCCCTATAGTTGTTGCAGTCGCTCCCATTGCCCTTGTTCTTGTACAGCGTTATGAACGGTTACATGGTTCTCACTAAACAACCATATTGTGAACACAGACCTGCCGGCAGTAAGAATGGATTGGAGCAGTTTGAGTAGAACCCAGTCAATGACATATCTTGGCATGAGGCTTGATCGTAGCGTGTCCTTCAGAGATCATGTCGATTGTGTCATAACGAAGGCTCGAAAAGGTTTGTCAGCAATGAGAGCCATGGCGACTGCCAATATCGAGCAAAGACTGCTAATACTTCTGTTCCAAGGACTTGTACTTTCACGCATCGAGTATGCCCTGGCCATCCTCACTGTCAGCCCTACACAGATTGGAAGACTCGAAAAGGTACAAAACGAAGCCATTCGCATCATTTTGGGCTGCACGAGAGACACCAGCTGTGTAGCAATGAGATACCTCCTTGACTTCCCGACAATGGAACACAGGATCAAGATCTGGAGAGCTCGTGCATACTTAAAAATAAGTGCAGATGAGCAGCACCCTCTGCATGACGCTATATTCAGAGAAAAGGGTGACAGGCTAAAGAGGGGCAAATCATGGATGGGTCGGGCGGAAGATGTCGTCAGACAGGTCTGCAGTCTTACCAGTATCAACCCCGGCAAGGAATGGGTGCCGGTGCCTCCAGCCTTTAAGTGCACTTTCTCCTGCATTATCACACTCGACAGACGGTGCAGACAGCAGAACCCTGCCGCTGTCAATGCAGAGGTTAACGCGCTCATCTATGAACACTCAGATAGCCCCGAAGTGCTCATCTATACAGACGGATCTGTTGTAAAGCAGCAGAGAAGTGCGTGGGCATTTACAGCCCGTTCAGCGGGCCGAACCGTTCAAGAATCCAGTGGTGCCCACTCTATGACCACGAGTAGCATTACGATGGAGGTGATGGCAGTTGCACAGGCTTTCATATGGCTGGAATCACAGCATTATACCAACGTGTGTGTACTAAGTGATTCAATGAGCATGATTCAGAAGGTCGAAGCTGGATCGCTGCGGAAGTCTGTTGTCCGTAAAGTCACCTTCATCTTCGTCCCGGGACATGCGGGAGTCGAGGGAAATGAACGAGCTGACAAACTGGCTGGCTCTGCACCCCCTGTAGATGGCCAGCCATGGATCGTGCCGATGTTATTAACGTCCTTAAAGATTTGGCGAGAACAGCGGATTTTGACGTCAGTGATTCCACATCGCTGTCCAGGATGAAAGACCTGGGAGTAAGAATCGGCACCGCCAGACGCGAGAGGTACATCGGGAAAACAAAGTGCCTCGTCAACCAACACAGAACTGGCACTATTAGCCACCGGACGCTGATGCATATGCTGGGGGGAGAATCTGAGCACCTATGGACATGTCCGGAGTGCAACGAAGATACCCCAACTGATAACTGATGACTGACTGACTGACTGTTATGATGCTTGAATCTTTGAAATCCTGTGGGACTTGTCCTTCTCGCCAGCATAGCTCTATTAGCTGGTGGATCTGTATAGTGAGTGTGTCTTTCCCACTCCTGATAACCTCTATTGGAATCCCATCCTTACCTGGAGCCTTGCCAGATGGAAGTTCATTTATAGCACACTTCTGTTATAGTGTAAAGTGTGTCCAGGTGGTCAAGAGTTGGTAGTGCCTCTATGGCGTTGAGGGCATCATCCGTTAGTTTGGTCTCACTTGAGTAAAGCTCCAAATAGTGGTCTACCCATCTGTTCATCTGTTGTTTCTTATCAGTGATGATTTCTCCAGTCAAGGTTTTCAATGGTGCGCTTCTTTTGATCACTGGATCACAGGCATTCTTTATTCCCCCATACATGCTTCTGATGTTTCCCTTATCACTTGCGATTTGAATGGACTCACATAACTTGATCCGATAATCATTTGCACACTGCCTGGCAGCCTTTTGCACATCCTTCCTAGCTTGCCTTAGCTCACTCAGAGTGTTATGCGTTGGTCTTTCCTTGTTTCTTAAGAGAGCTATCTTCTTCTTATCAATCAAGGGCTGCAGAGTCTGGCTGTTTGCCGCAAACCAGTCCTGCCTCTTATGATCCACAGTGCCGTAAACACCTAGAGCAATTTTATAAAGAGTTTCCTTAAGTTGACCCCAGTTTTCATTTACTGTACAATTTTCTGGTGTATCAGTGAAAGCGTCTTCAAGTTGCTGTTGAAACTGAAAGCACTTTTCACGATCGTGAGTGTTGGTAATATTAATCCTGGGGCTAGATTTATGTTTAGCTGTGTAGATTCTCTATGATCTCAGTCTAACCCTTGCAACAACCAAAGAATGATCCGTATCACAGTCAGCACTGTGGTAACTTCGAGTCAATGATATATGGTTCTGATGTTGTCTCCGTGTGATAATGAAGTCCAGCCGATGCCAATGGCCGGATCTTGGATGTTTCCATGTGACCTTATGCAGCTCTTTTGTTTTAAAAAAGGAGTTTGTAATACATAGGTCATTTCCGGTGCAATGCTTCTGCAGCCTTTGTCCATTTTCATTCATGCGACCGATTTTGTATTTTCCAAGGCACCCTGGCCATGAACTCGAGTCCTTGCCCACACGAGCATTGAAATCACCGAGCATATAAATGTAGTCAGATGTTGGAACTGCCTTGATCACGGAGTCTAACTCCTCATAGAACGAATTCTTCTCATCAGAGGATTCGAGTGTCGGTGCATATGCAGTAATAATGGTGGCAAACCCACAAGAGGTTGCCAAGCGCAGAGATAATAGTCTTTCATTTCTTCCTGCTAATTTCAATCATTCCCAGTAGCGAATTCTTCACTGCAAAGCCCATACTTTGTTGCCTTTTTTCCACCTCCCCCCTACCCTTCCAAAAAAGGTGTAATTGTTTTCCCTGTGTGACCCTTCCTCGGCGAGGCGAGTCTCCTGCAGGCCAGCAATATCAATGTTATGACGATTGAGTTTGGCATCAATCACAGCCGTTTTTCTCACATCGTCAATATTGGTCAAGTCAGTGGAAAATCCTGGACACATGGTTCTCACGTTCCAGGTTGCAAGCCGTAGCTTGAGGTTTCTGTTTTTATTTTTATTTGTATCTGGTGCATTAGTTTTACAGCCTGCGATTCAGATTTTCTCCTAGCCCCAAGCACCCATTCAAGCAGGCAGGCTTTGGCGGACCAGCACCCAATTGATCGGGGGATGCACAGCTTGAGGCAGGCGGTAGCTGATCAGTGACCTGTAGGTGTCTCCAACCGTCAGAGGCAACGCGTGGCGCCCCATGTCTACGCCAATTGACAGGGACTTACAACCCGTAACAGTTGCCCCTCGCTTTGATTCCAAGACCAGTCAAGACCAGGGATAGAGTTATTGCCTCTCCATAGCACAAAGCCTGGGCTAAAATATAGAGATCATGTGTTGCCCATGCAGCATGATCCCTCTCTCGGCCTGCCTAGTTCACTCCAGAGGAAAAGTAACAACCCTACATCTGGAGCAAGACAAGCTGCAGAAGCTGCCGGATCAGCAAAGCAATGCTCTAACTGTCCGCCTGTCGGAGCTTCGATCCTATACGGCTATACCAGCCGTCAACCAAGGCTTAGGGCCTGGTCTGCCCTGCCATGACATTTTGTCTTTAGCTTGCATTTCCTCACACCAGGGTAAGGCTTGTACCCTCCCAATTGCGCTCTTCCGCCCGAAGCCGTTGGCACAATGTGCCGCCCAACGTTCGGCGCTAACAGAAAGCAGATAGTACCGTCTACTGTTATACGGTAGCTCAGTCATATCTGACTAAGACCTGACACACTGTCAACAGTTTCTTGTATATTTCATGAGAACGTTCCAGCAACGTTTACTTGTGATAACATTTTACTGACATTAGTTATTTGTCCGTACATCTATCCACCAGTCCCTTCTGTCAATCAGAGTGTTTGTCAGGTGCCCATCTGAGATTTCTGTCTGTAAATATGAGAAACATATTTCATGTGAAAATGAATATGAATCCCAACCCTATCACTATTAGGAAAGAGGCGTTGGAACCTCTTGCTCCCGGGTAGATTGGGCCCGTTAGCTATTACAGCGGCCAATCTAGGAGATGGAAAACTCCGATTATAAACCCTTAAGTTTAAGGTGGACCTACGTGCCGAGGACTGAATTTCCACGGGTGAGCTGGTCGTGAACGTGAAACGTCTGGTATGCGGGCGAGGCGGCGCCAGGCGTATGGACACCCAAGGGACATCCCCTGCCCCTTCTTTAGCAGGCAGGCTCTACTAGGGCGACCGATTATATCCTGCCGTCATATCTAACCAACTATGAATAATACAAAGAATTATCGCCGAAGCAACGGAGTACGTGCTTTGTGCTCGTTACCTTTGACAACAGCCAGCGGGGAGAGAATGAAGCGGAGAAGAAGCGGTAGGGGAGAGGGAGAAGGAAAAGGAAGAAGAGGGCTGGAGCCAGAATGGGTAGAAGAAAAACGGATCCTTTAGGACTCAAAAATGTACGGGTTGGGTATTGGAATTGCCGCAGTGCAAAGCAAGGAGGACCAATACTGGAGAATCTGGTCTACGATTTCCATGTCCTGATGTTACAAGAACTGAATACAAAGTGCCCTGGCTACACATGTTACATCAACCCAACTGGGCAGGGAAGACATGGGCAGGCTCTGGTGGTCAAGGAAGGTTTACAGCAATCAATACTGGATATGAGTGGGTGGGGCCAGGAGAGTAAAGAGGTGCAGAGAATGCGGATACAAATCGGCCGATACAGCTGGAACCTGATAAATGTATATGTAAGTGGGGAATCTTGCAAAAGTAGAGAGAGTTGGGACTGGTGGAAAGGTTCAGTGGACACTCCAGATACCAGGTATCTGATATGTGGTGACTTGGCCCTCGCCAAGGAATGAGACAGGTCAGGAGAGAACAGACAGGGTACTGCTCTTGCTGAGGCCTTGCTTGTGATGGATGTTGTCTGTCTAAATGAATGTACACCCACTAGGCTAGCAATGAGCCCGGAGGACCCTGACACGGCCATCGACCTGGCGCTTGTATCCCAAGAGGCGGCATCAGATATAAAATGGAGCGTCCTTTGAGACCATGGAAGCGACCACCTCCCCTGTTCTGTGCTGATACCTAAGTCCAGCACAGTTAGGGCTATAAGAGCTCGCAGGCATTCAGTTATGATCGCGACCACCCTTCGCTCTTGGGGCGCCTTAGATCACAAGGAAGATCTAAACCAACAAGAAGAATCTTCACTTAACCACCATGGTGGATACCAGAGGTCGAGAATTCATGGAGGGAAAAGAGGGTGGCTATAAGGAATTGGCAGAGGGTGCGGAGAGCAACCAATTCAGTTGACACAGAATTGGAAGAGGCTGAAAGGTATAAAAAAGTAAAGATGCAGGATTTCAAACTCCAGACAGCAGAGGCAAAGAGGATTAAGTGGGAACAGTTTATCAATGAAGTCGGTGGGGATGTGACATTGAGAAGATTCTGGAGGCTGCACCGGCAGATGAAGAGACAGGTGATGCCTGGTACACATGGCACCGTTCATGATGATAACAGCCGACCTATGACGACTGACAAGGAAAAAAGGGGAGGCTTTAATTGCGCGATTTTTAAAACAGACGGATCAGCAAGATAGGGCTATTAGAGATAACGTCAGAGAAGCCTTGTCACGTGTCACTAGGAAGGAGGACTGTGAGATTAAAGTGGAGGACATTAAACAGGCACTGAAGCGGGCTAAAGACATAGCGCCAGGTCCAGATGGGGTGAGATACTCCCATATGAGATACATACATGATGGGGACTTGGAGGATTTGGCTCTTTGTTTCAATCTAAGCATCAATACGGCGGAAATACCCCACGATTGGCTGCATAGCTACCTGGTCCCACTCCCAAAGTCAGGTAAGAACCACTCCAGACTTAATGGACACCGAATCATAACCCTGCAAAACACGTATAGCAAAGTCCTCGAAAAGATAGTAGCACGCAGGCTCCAGCAACATTTAGAAAGTCGGAATCTGCTTCCCCAGGGATTCGGGAGCTATCGGCCTGTAAAGGACACCTGGGCCAATGCTTCAACTTTTACATTTGATGTCTAAGAGGGCTTCCAGGATAAACAGGAGACAGTGGCGGTAGCTACTGACCTGGGGGGTGCGTATAACAGGGTTAGGTATGATCGGTTAATACACACACTGTTGGACATGGAGGTCTGCCCTTGCCTTGTTAGATGGGTTGCGGCAGTCCTTTATGAGCGTAAGGTTGCACTGCGCATGTGTTCCTGGACTTCTGACCCCTGTACTATTACACCTGGGTTGCCGCAGGGATCTGCCTTGTCCCCGGTGCTCTTTAATGTCTACACCAGCAAAATCGCAGTTATTGAGACACCGGGTGTGGGTAGAATCTTGACATTTGCAGATGATGTGCTGGTGTACAGACAGGGCAGAGACAGGGCCAGTTTGGTGAAAGACGTACAGGTGGCGGTTAACAAGGTGACGGAGTGGTGCAGAGACGCAGGGGCCATTGTAAACCCAGACAAGGCATCGGTTGTGTGGTACTCCCTGGATAACCGGATGGTCAAGGCAGACGTCCCACATATTATGTTGAATGGATGACCTCTTAGTCGAGAGAGTAAACTGACGTACTTGGGTATCACCTTTGACAGGTGTTTTTCTTTTAAGGATCATGTGGAGGATTTGATAGTGAAGGCTGGTAGGGGACTTAATGCATTGAGGGCTATGGCAGCAACCGGGGTAAATCAGAGAATGTTGTACAATCTCTTTCAGCAGTTAATAATTTCTGTCATTAAGTATGGTTTGGAGCTGCTGACAGTATCAAAAAGCCAGCTTGAAAGGTTGGAGCGCGTACAGAATGCTGCCATGCGGTTAATACTGGGGTGCACAAAGGACACACCAATTATCTGCATGAGGCATATCCTGGTGCTACCTACAATGACGGACAGATATAGGGTCCTTCAGGCCAAATGGTACCTGAGAGTTTCCGCAGACAGGGATCACCTGCTGCATGCAGTAATGGATATTGTAAAGGGTCATAGACTAAGACGAGGCAGGTCATGGATGGCACAGGCAGACCTTTTTATAAGTAAGGTGTGTGATCTAGAGACCATCAATCGTGAAAGAGAGTGGGTTGAAGTTCCGGATGACATGACGGACTGGCACAATGTAATAATAACACTGGGTCGTGAGAGCAGAGAATGGGCAGCCGGCCGCACTGAGTTTGAAGTGAAACAGCTGATCCAGAGCACCACAAATCAAGGTGACGTAGTCATCTACACCGATGGGTCAGTGGTGAGAAACAGACGTAGTTTGCGGCTGGGGTTTTATTGCAAAGGCTAATGGGCGAGTCTTGAAAAAGGAGAGCCTGGCATATGAGACTACGACCTCCAGCATGAGAATGGAGGTGGAGGCAGTAACAGCGGCATTCCGGTGGCTAGAGGAGACTACTGCAACACACGTTGTGTTCATTACGGATTAAAAGAATATGCTTAGCAAGGTGGAGAAAGGAATGTTTCGTGTGGAATGGCTCTCGTCGCTTCAGAGGTCGCAGATTGTGAGAATTGTATAGATATTTTGATCTGGTCATGCGGGTGTACGGGGGAATGAACAGGCTGATAGGCTAGCAGGTAATGCATCTCTTTGTGGTATCTTGCCTATGGACATGGGGAAGGTGGTCGCGCGCTTGCGGGACCAGGTGGAGAAGGCGGAGGAACAGATTGAGAACCCATATGTGGAAAGAATGAGATTGCGGGGGATCGGCAGGTGTGATATGTATGTATCATCCCTCAGTCTTTTCCAGCAGACGTTGTTATCCGCGCTATTAATAGTTCGGACGGGATACTTAACGAAACGAACATTGGTTTTAATTAAGGCAATTGATTGGCTGAGCCCCGGAAACAAAGGCTTAGCTGGACAAAGCCGGACCTGAGACTCGCGATGTTTTATTCTACAATGTAGTCACACATTAGTTCAGTGTGGCTTAATTTAATAAGCCCACTTATTCTCTGCGCTTCGGGTGGGCATTTTAAAACATATCATGTTATGTATTAGGATAAATGCTTTGATGCAATTAATATCATGATTGAAGTGTGTGTGTGTGTGTGTGTGTGAGTGTGTGTGTGTGTGTGTGTGTGTGTGTGTGTGTGTGTGTGTGTGTGTGTGTGTGTGTGTGTGTGTGTGTGTGTGTGTGTGAAAAATATGAGAATCGCTTTCATTGAAAAGCTGGTTTGAGTCACAAAGTCTGTACTATCGCCATGTTGTCCAGTCAGCTTTCATAAGGCTTACAATATAATCTTGCTATGAGTCACCTTTCTGATACGCTTTTGGAAACTTATTTTATTCCTAAATGCTTATTTTTCACAACTTGTCTCTGTGTTATAAAGTTAGTTAGTTAGTTAGTTAGTCACGGTTCCAACTTCACAGCAACGGGTCGTCCCCATTATGCTTACATAATGCTGTTAGTAACTATCGAAAAGAGATTTATGAATTGTTTACATGAGGCCATTGTCTCAAGGAGGCTGTCCATGTTGTTACAGCAGTACGAACAAGATGTTTGGATATTTAGGAAGTGAATAACCCCTCAAGAATCTCCAGTATCAGTCCAGAAGAGATGTACCTATTGAGTAGATACCTCTCACTTTTGGAGTGAGACAAAACTCTACAGTAGGCGACAATTGCTAGGAAACTAGAAACACATTTTTTTTTATTCTTCCCTTTTGTTCCCTCTAATTTTATTATGATACACTGTTATCAGAATATATATTTTATTATGATACACTGTTATCAGAATGTATATTTTATTATGATACACTGTTATCAGAATATATATTTTATTATGATACACTGTTATCAGAATGTATATTTTATTATGATACACTGTTATCAAAGTTTGGGTTCTATTACTAATGTATATCGACCCTGTTGTTTCTTCACTATACAGCGCTAGAGATGCGGGTGGAGTATTTTGGAACTGGAGTTATAGTCACCACGCTTGGATTTAGAGGCAGGAAACTGGGTTAAAAGCTTACCCCTAATATTCTACAGAGAGTGCTGGTTACTGCTACACACCTGAACCTGAATGTCAATGCCTGGATAATTAATGGACTTTGACTATGCTGAAGTAGATTCCCTACCTCTGGTGTTAATCTTTTCAATGTCTGCAAATACATGAGGCATGCCTGGCCTAGATGGTTTTCAGTGTATACCCTCTTCTAAAAGTCACCGCCTGATTCCACGTTCAACTGTCATATACCAGAGGCTCACAGATAGTCTGGAGTTCACCATCATTGAACAGTATGGATTTACCAACTGCTTCTATGGACTCCCAGCTTCCTTTGAATCTTCTCATCCATCATATCACAGACATGAACAATCAAGCACTATACCAACTCCCGGTCAATCAAGTCGTGTATATAAATGAAGAAAGAGATGCCTACATCTTAACCCAGAAAAGGGCTGGAATACTTATGCACAATTCAAGTTAGCTCTGGATAATGTGATGTCACTCCTCATCCAAAGATATACTGAAAGTGTTTGTGCCTGATCCTGATTGAATTAATCGCATGGACAGCTGAAGTTTTATACTGTTTGTTACGCCACGCTCAGCGCTTCAGACTCATAGCATTCTGTTATACCACTCCGGAAATCTCCTAGCCTAGTTACTTAGCAGCTGTGACTTGGAAGATTACAGTATATCCACTTTGTATTCGTATGTTTACACTTTGGATATATGATCCGGAGGTGAAAGCTCCGTGTGTGTGTGTGCAATCCCCAATTTTCTGAATATGTGGATATATAGCAGCGGTTTTCCTGGATTATAGAGAGTATGATTATGGCCAGACCATTTCTAGTGGATAATGGAGTAGAAGGAGCCATCAACAGACACATAGGATAATACCAGAGACAGATTAGATAGTTTTTCTTTACCTATGTCTTTGTATAAGAAAAGATTTAGAAATGCTTTAATTAATGTAAAGACAATGCTTGGTGCTGACTGTAATAGTGATCATGTACCACTATGTGGACAAATAAAAGTAAGATTAAAGAGAGGGAAAAAATGGTTAAGAACATGAGACTTAATAAAGAGGTTCTGAAAATAGATAAAGAAATGCAAGAACAATACAGAGTGACTGTGAAAAATAGGTACAATGCAATAACTAAAATACAGAGTATAGATGAACAATGGGAAATGTTAAGGGACTCCATTCATCAAACTAGCAAAGAAGTATTACCGGAGAGAGGCAAAATAGCTAAGAAAAAATGGATGAATGAAGATATTATAACAGAGCACCATCTCTGTTAGTAGTTTGGGAGATAGTTGGTGTGAAATAGAAAAGGGTTTGGGAAATGAATAAGTGATAAATTATGCACGCGTGAGCACAATTGAACGAGTTGTTAGGGAAGCTCACGCGTGACGTCGAGGATAAACATAGGGCAGTCCCAACTCAGCATTCAACTTAGACAGAAGTGTTTCAACTTATTGTATACGTTTTTATATCTGGGCTAATAAACGGATTCATATACACTTTGGCTGGAGCCTTGACTTCATATGTGTGCAGTTGCCTTCAGTTATGTACAGACTTGTTACAGTACAGAAATGCTGCCCGTATACCAGGATGACTGATTTGAGCTGTCGTGGCCACAAGCGATCATAGAAGTTATCATCACAAAATAGAAGGTAGAAATTATCAAAGGCCACGGAAACTCGAAGTCGTGTATTATTGAGAAGTCAACAAAATAGAATCTTTCTGATGGAGCTGATGTTCGTTAAAACACGAAATATAATATTCTGAGTTGTGGAACGGAGCTGCCATCGTCATTGTCCAGCCTTGGGCGCCTGGCCGTTTTTTTTTTTGTTTTTTTTGTTTTTGGAACGTCAATATGCTGCCTTGAAATGTCGTTTTACAGGAGCCGTTATCGTCCTCATGTCATTGAATTTGACCTTGGTCGCCTGAAGTGAAGTCAGGAGCCGTTATCGTCATCATGTCATTGAACCTGACCTTGGTCGCCTGGAGTGAAGTCAGGAGTTGTGAAGTGTTCATCCTTAATCACGAGAGGTTGGTGGTCAACGCTTATACTGAACCAAGCCACTTGCTCATTCGTTTTCGATCGTTGGCTCCGATTGAGGAAACTCTACTACTTGCGAAAATCAACTCCATTCGAGCTTGCAGCTATCTTGAACTCTGGCTTATCAAAATGTTACTCAAGCAAAGCGATAACGTTAATGTGGAACCTTCGGAAGTGGGTGGGCAAACTGCGTTGCCGTCCTGCTGAAGAAGGGATCCTATTTAAATCGCTTCATTAAGCTAGAGCCGTTTCCAGACGTCCCCTTTTTCGGGTGAAGTCGTCCAGAAGTGCCCTTTTTCGGGTGAAAAGAAGCCACAAGTCTGGGGTGTCCGACCATGGGTGAAATCAAGAGTTCAGAAGTTCTCCTTTCGTTATGGTAGAATAGAGGAACACGACACGCTCGTTTTTTATGCAAACCCTACAACTGGCAAGTACAATCATCAGTCGGCATATCTGGACTTACTTCTCCGTTGGACCCGAGGAAGAGGTATTTCAGCCATAACTGGTAATTAAATTAATCTAAGATTTAACTAATATCACATAATCTGGTGTGTTAGATAGGATTGATTAATCTACTGGAACACTTCATCTTTATAAGAAGAACAATTACTTGCGTTCCTCCTATAATTTAAATATAGTGGTATACTTTTTGATATTTATTAATTATAATTGTCAATTTGGTTATGTAAATTGTATAGTAAAACTATTTCAGCATATTTCAACATGGCAGAGGAACAGGTTTTGTTGACACAGGTGTTAACTGGAGTAGGCACGGCAATAGGCAGACTCGACACAGCAATAAAACAACAAGGAATAGGGACAGAGATTGAAAAATTTAGTGGACAGGCGAAGGATTTCAAGAAATGGATGACTTCGGTAGAGAAACATGCATTTTTGGTGGCGGCAACGGATGAGGAAAAGATGAAAATTGCTTATCAGGCCACTATAGCACCGGTTTCGGATCCCATTCGAAGAAAATTAGAGGCAAGGACTGATGAGACATGGGAGCAGTTCAAGGATGACTTAGCCCGCAAGTATGCTGAAATCACAGATCCTCAGCATGCGTTTTCAGTGTTAAGACAATCCAAGCAAAACACTGGAGAAACTGTACAATTATTTAGTGATAGGTTGATTAACCTAGCTGAAGAAGCATTCATGGGACAGAACGTACGAGGGGAAGAAGTGGAACGAATGTTGGTCGGGATTTTTGTAGATGGTATAAAGTCAGATGGACTGAAGTTTAAATTAATGAGAGAAAACCCTGAGAGATTATCACAAGCTGTGGATATAGCTGTACAGGAAGAGAATTTGAGACGAAGATTTAGACTGAGAGTAGGACGAGAAATAGTAACTAGTCGGGAAGATAGGATTGAAGAGCCCATGGAGGTAGGACAAACAAGGTTCGGATGGAATAGAAGAGGAGGAATACAGACGTTGCAGGGAGGTAATGAAAATACTTATGATAGAAGAAGACAAATGAGAAATCCTATAAGAGAAACGGCAGGTAACACAAATATAGTCAGTTGGGGTTGTGGCCAACGCGGACACGTTTTTAAGTTCTGTGGTAACAGGCGTGTTCAGGCGAATACACAAAATAGAAATGTCAACAACAGATCAGATACGAATTTTGAAGGTAGACAGGGGAGTTTTACAAGGCCAAGAACACAGGAAAACCGGAATCCCACCTATTGAATAGGACCTGCGGTAGGAGGGAAGATAACAAGGTCCCAAGATTTAAAGAATATTTTAATGACAAGTATAGCAGGAAGAGTAGAAAGTGCTCTCAACTGGCTGAAATCAAACAATTTTCAGTAAATAAAACGGACCCCAGTTCATGCATAATAGAAATAGGGAAATATAGAATTCGTACATTAATTGATTCGGGAGCTCAGGTTAGTGTAATCAAAGAAAGTTTTCTATACAAAATAATGAAAAATTGCAAAATATTCAGGAGTCATGACAATCTTCACTCTGTTACAGGACAAAATTTACAAGTAGTTGGTCAAACAATGATAAATCTCAAATTAGGAGGAATCAACGTAAGACATCATTTTTCATGTAGTGAAAGAGTTAAATAGGAACATGCTTATAAGTAGAGATTTCTTACTAAAAAATGGTGTAAGACTTTTTTTTGATCTGCACAAATTAAAATTCAAGGGCGTGTATGTAGATTTAGAAGAGGACATGCACATATCAGCACTGGTTAGAGTAAAAATGTCCACGACTTTAAAACCACAAACGGTTAATCTGATACAGGCGAAAGTGAAAAGAAATCCGTATTATTTAGTAGGACATGCAGTTAGAATAACAGAATTACAAAGGGAGGTAATAGATGAGACTGGTCTAGAAGTTCCAGACGGAATAACGACATTAGATAAACACAACTTTTCCGGTAATTATTATTAACAACACGGGCAGGGAAATTTAATTGTATAGAGGATGTGTAATAGCCAAAGTAGAACATAATACTAACACCGTGTTAGCAACAGATAGAGTAGAAATGCCGAGAATGAATTATTCAGAAACCCATATGGAAAGAATCAATACCAGGAATAGACGTGGAAAAAGATGGAATATGCGGAATGATGAATTGATCCATCCATTCAGAAAACATACATCTCAAATATATTCAGTAGACAAAACAACAAGAGAACAAGAGTTATTAGCACAATTAAAAGCTCCACCAGAAAATAAGGAGATATTAGAAAAACTTGTAAAAGAGAATCAGGATGTTTTTGCAATTAATGACTTAGAATTGGGGAAGACCAAAACAGTCACTATGGAAATAGATACTGGAAATCACCCACCAATTAGTTTGAAACCGTATAGAACTCCCTTAAGGAATAGAGAAATTGTCGAAAAGGCAATAGAAGACATGCTGAAAGCAGGAATAATAACAAGATCGAAGTCAGAATGGTCATCTCCGATCGTCATAGTGACCAGGGCTGATGGTTCACATCGATTATGTTGCGACTACAGGGCGTTGAACAAAATCACTAAGAATGTAGCTTACCCATTGCCGGTGATCGACGATATTTTAGGGTTACTTAATGGGTCCAACTTCTTCACTACATTGGATGCAAGGTCAGGATTTTGATGTATCCCTATGTCCCCAGATGCTCAAAAGAAAAGCGCTTTCTGTACACACGCGGGGTCTTACGAATTTTTACGAATGCCTTTTGGGGTCAAGACGGCGCCTTCTCATTATATGCTATTAATAAATCAAGTATTAGAAGGCATGCAAAAGTTTGCATTAGCATACATAGATGACATTTTGATCTACACAGCAGGAGACGTACAAGACCATCTGAAACATGTAAAATTAGTATTTGACAGATTAAGAATACATGATGTTAAATTGAAACTCAGTAAATGTGAATTTCTAAAAACAGAAACTAAGTACCTGGGATACATTATTGATAGAGAAGGAATTAAACCAGATCAGGATAAAGTAAAAGCTATTAAAGAATTGCCTCCTCCAACCAACGTAAAAGAAGTTCGTGCTTTTATCGGTACATGTGGGTACTATCGTCGTTTCATTCCAGGTTTCTCAAAAATAGCAGAGCCCATCACTAACCTGACTGGCAAATACGCTAGATTTAAGTGGAATGATGAGTGTCAAAGAGCATTTGAGTTTTTAAAAAATAGCTTAACAATATTGCCACTATTGACACATCCAGATTTAGATAAACAGTTAATTTTGTATACAGATGCTTCAGATAATGCAATAGGAGCATGTTTAGCACAACCATATGAAGGAGAAAAGTCAGGAATACCAGGAGTTAAAAATGAAAGACCAATTTATTTTGTGTCACACAAACTTAGTAAATCTCTAAGAAAATGGGCGACTATAGAAAAAGAGGCATACGCTATCCACTATGCTCTTCAGAAACTTAATTATTATTTACATAACGCCAATTTCATTATTAGAACTGACCACATGCCTTTAAAATCTTTACTAGAAGCTCCAGTGCAGAACAGAAAAATACAGACATGGGCGTTGAATTTATAGGGGTACAAAGCAAAGATAGAATACGTGGCAGGTAGGGACAACACCTGTGCAGATTTATTATCCAGAATCCCGTATCCAGAGACATCAGGAAACACTGAGGATGAGGGTGAACCCGAAATAGACGACCGAAACTGGCAAGTAAATGTATTAGATTCTACCATATTAAATAGAGAAGATTTTAGGAGTTTACCGTCGGATCAAGAATCTGAACCTAGAACAGAAGACCCACATTTAATGCAATTTAATATGAAAGAAGAACAAGAATTAGATCCGAAAGTTGTGGAAATAAAACAGAAATTGAACGAAACGGGTGAGAACAGTTATAAGAAAAATTATTTAATCTTGCAAGATGATGATCAGTTATATTACGTGAATGAAAGAAGCGAACAGTTGAGAAAATACATTCCAAAACATCTGGAAATTGAGATTCTACAGGCATATCATGATGAGAATGGTCATCTTGGTCGTGATAAGTTAGTAAAAGCACTCAATAATAAATATTATTGGCCGAACTTATTTAAAACTGCTTGTAAATACGTTGATGCGTGTGAGAAGTGTAGGTTAATAAATATGAAAACAATCAAATGTCCCTTACAAGATACTGACATTCCACAATTTCCAATGCAGAAAGTGAGCTTAGATATATCAGGTCCTCACCCTAGAACACTATCGGGGAATGTATATCTACTTCATGTCGTGGATTGCTATAGTCTCTGGCTAGACATTTATGCGATTCCGGATAAAACAGCTGATACCGTCATTAATATTTTTCTACAGGAGTTCATACCAAGATTTAGTTGCCCACAGATCGTACTCACAGATAATGGTAAGGAGTTTGTGAACAAGAAGTTTGAGAAGTTATTACAAGATTTGAATATAAACCATATAAAAACTTCGTATTATAGACCTTCTTCAAATGCTAAGAATGAGAGACAACATCGAACATTGTATAACATTATAGCAAAAATTGTCGATGAACATGAAAAAGATTGGGACCTTTTCTTGGGATCTGCACTAAGCGCGATAGGCACAACTCAAAATGAGGGCACAGAGTTTTCACCATTCTACTTATTACACGGAAGAGAGCCTATACTACCAATAGACAATCTGTTAAAACCAAGACGTAAATATATGGGGGAGGATTTTCAAGAAGTTATTATACAAGTTAGTTAGTTAGTTAGTTAGTCGACATATCATCCTCGTTGCACATCGAACCATTCAGTCCATAAGTGCTCGGATCCCCTCCTCAGCAAATCCCGCAGCGTGTAGTGGCTAACGACGCCAGTTCTGTGTTGGTTTATCAATCTTCTTTGGCTTCCTGCGTAGTGTTCTTGTTTGGCCACCCCTCTTTTAATTTGCTGCTCTTGCAGTCTGGCCATTGTTGTAGATTCACAGTCATCACTTGGTTCTCGCAAGAGTCTCACTTCTCGTAGAGCATTCAGAATGTCAGCCTGGTCCATGGCGCGTCCGCCCTCCACAGTAGCCTCACCTGCGAGCTTGTCAGCCCGCTCATTTCCTTGTACTCCCGCATGACCTGGCACGAAGATGAAACTAATCTTTGCCAGCCAAGACCGCTTCAGAGGCAGCAGCCATTCTCTTCGGATCGACCCCTCCTCTATCCTCTTGATCATGTTCATTGAGTCGCTAAGGAAACAAGCCCTAGTGAATGTCTGTGTCTCGAGCCATGTTATTGCTTTACTTACTGCCATGACTTCCATGGTCAGGCTACTTGTGGTTTCAGTGAAAGCACCAGAGTCCTCCTTCACAATTCTCCCTCCGGCCCGAGCTGTAAAGGCCCATGAGCTTCTCACATGTCGGACGACCGACCCATCTGTGTAGATGACCGCGTCACCGTCTAGCGAATTCTCGAAAATCAACGCTTGTACTTCAGCCTCAACAGCAGCCGGATTTTCTTGTCTGCATTTTCTATCTAGTTGGATGCAAACTGAAAAGGATGTGCAGAAGTCTGTTGGCACTTGCACCCACTCCTCGCCAGGTTCTAAGTCCTCAAGTGAACACACCTGTTGAAGAATGTCTTCGGCTTGACCCATCCACGACCGTCCTCTTTTTAACCTGCTGCCCTTCACCTTCCTAATTTCACTATGCAGTGGATGTTGTGTGTTTGCGTTAATTCTGAGGTAGGCGCGTGCCCTGCAAACTTGTATTCTCTCTTCAATGGTTGGAAAATCAAGAAGGTAGCGCATCGCCCTGCATGCTGTATCTCATGTACATCCAAGAATAATGCGCATAGCTTCATTCTGTATCCTTTCCATCCTTTCTATCTGCTTATGGCTGAGAGTCAGGATTGCCATTGCATACTCCAAAACAGACATGACCAGCCCCTCGTACAGAAGACATAGATGGCGCTGCTCACAGTTTGCTACCGCCATCACCCGCATTGCTGCCAAACCCCGCTTGGCCTTTGTTATCACCTGGTCTATGTGCACATTATAAGCAAGGCTTCGATCAAACCGTATCCCCAGGTAACTCATTGCCTGCGTTCTTTCCACCGTCTCTGAACACAGCATTACAGTTGGTGTTGGGTTGTTGACAATATGATTATTCAACGAGAACCAAGTCACTGTTGCCTTTGTTGGGTTGACCATTGCCCCATCTTCATCACACCAAGTACTTATGCGATTGAGTTCGGTTTGTAGTTCCACAGCAACCTCCTCTCTATCCTTACCCTGACGATACACTAAAACATCATCGGCATACGACAATGTCCTGCCAGGTCCAGTGATCTGCTCACTGGTGATTCTCACTGTGTAGGCGTTGAACAGTACCGGAGATAATGGTGATCCCTGTGGTAGGCCAGGATATATTGTTGTTGGTTCCGAAGTCTAACTGCCACATCTAAAAACTACTTTCCGTTGGTAGAGGGCTGCAGCGATCCAACTAAGGAGCAATGGACTTACGTTTAGTTCAAGAAGCTGAAACATTAAAAAATCCAGTGGTACTCTGTTGTATGCGTCCTCAAGATCAATCGCTGCAGCAACGGTTTCAGTGCCTGAGTGGAAACCTTCATAGACATCATGGGCAAAGACTGCTGCATTGGTCCAGGTTTCTCTTTTTGGACGGTACCCACCCAGGGTAGGTGGGAAAACACCTTGCCTCTCTAGTTGGCTTGATATTTTCCTGGCAATTACCTTCTCCAGCAGCTTGCCTATTGTATTCTGCATGGTTATAATTCGATATCTCTGAATTTTTTTGTGGTCTTTGTCAGGCTTCGGCAAGGGAATCAGATAGCTGTGTAACCATTCCTCCTTGATGCTAGCACTCCCTATACTGTTGTTGTACATGTCTGCTAGTTTCTCTAGCTCATTGTCGGTACACCTATTTATGTCGTCGTATCTTATGCCATCAGGACCTGGAGCACTGTTATTTGATCGTCGAAGCACAGCCTTGATTTCTTTCACTGTCACTGTGTCTTCCTCCGAAGTGTTCTGGGCCTTGCATCTGTCTGAGGTGACCTCCTTGGCCAGATTTCGGCCTCCCATGTCTGTCTGGTTGCCCTGCTCAAGGTAGCGTTCAAAGAGGGCTTTGCCCTTGTCCTCGTCAGTCCTCTGCCAGGTGAGGTCAGCACCTTGGAAGTCTGAAATGCTCTTATTCTTGACTACACCACTCATGCTTTTATGTAGTCGCTAGAACAATTTCAGTTACTTGTCTGTGCTTACTCTTTGACACACCTCTGCCCATTTTTCGCTTTTAACCACCTTGACCAGTTTTTTTTTTTTTGAAATAGCTTACTTTTGTGTGCATCTCTCTTTTTAAGTGCAAGCAGGGACTAGGATGACCAGCTCTGTTCTTCTTGGCATTTTGCCATCTCCTTACAGCACTACGCTTATCCACCCAAGCCTTCTCCACCTCGAAACTCCACCACGGTGGCTGCTCCAAGCTTTTTTTCCTGCCCTGAAACGTTCTGCGCTTGTCACGTCTTATTTTACTCACCACATCTTGCCCTGTAGTGTCATACTGGAACGTCTTTACCTTTAGCTTGTGCTGCCTGGTTCTTCCTTTCTCCACCAATATGCTGCAAGGGTGGTGGTCGCTGCCATGGTGTCCTAGGACACCCCATCTACACACTGTAGTGAGTGAAGGTGAAACTAGCGCCAGATCAATTGCACTGTCCTCATCGCCTGGACGACTTGCTGTCCTGGTGACACAGCCACTGTTGATACAAACCAGGTCGATGGTTTCCAGTGCAGTCTCTAGCTCCTCCCCTTGTGTATTGGAGGAAGTGTTTCCCCATGATCTGCCTTTAGCGTTGAAGTCACCACAGAAAATAACATTTCTCTCGTGGCCTAATATGCCACTTAAGCACTGCCACTTCTGGGCGTCCATACTCGCATTGCGGGCATAAACATTAACCAACACGAATGGTATACTGGAATGAACTCTCAACGCCTGTATTTGTATATCGTCACTGTCCCAACTGCACATGTCTAGCTCTGACTCCACCATGCTGTCGCGAACGAGAATCGCCGTTCCCAGATGTCGTCTGTTGTAGAAACATTTGAAGCCGGCAATTCGGAGTAGCTGATCGCCCAGTCTCGTCTCCTGGAGTGCTACAATGTCGTTCCTGTAAACTAGGGTTTAGTTATTATACAAGAAATGCACAAAGCGCATGTAAGGTTAAGAAACAATATAATTAAAGCCAGAGAAAGACTAAAAAGGTACGCAAACAAAAATACACAATTACAGGAATTTAAAATAGGTGATAGAGTTTATTACATAAAGCATAGAAGAAACTCTAAATTTGATGCTCTTTGGATTCCAGGGTATTATATTTTAGAAAGGTTAGGTACTGTATCATACATTATAAAGAACCAAATCACAGGACATGTAGCAAGGGCATACGTAGAGCACTTAAGAAGAGATAATGAAGATAAGAGAAACAATAATAATAATTATTATTATTGTTATTCAGACGACTTATATTCAGATGGACAACTCGTCAGAAGAGCTACAATACCCCCAGATTTTGGAAAAGATCCGGTACAAAATCAATTAATAACAACACCAGTTTACGATGATACTTGTGAACAGACAATACCGAAAACGTTGATGAAAGAAGAGAGGAATACGTATGATGGTTGTTATGATAGTGTAAAATCTATGGAAGAAGAGGTAATCGCTCCATTTAAAAATACCAGAAAAGCAGTGAAAAGGAGAATAGAGAGACAGAGAGAAAGAGAAGTGAAAAGACAGAGGAGAATTAGAGAAAATTCATCAAGCGACGATGACATGCCACTACTCGAAAGATCGTTAAGAAACTATGATAGACATATTAGATTAGATATAGAAAGAAAAAAATAGCGGCTGCTAGCAACAGACATACAGATGAAGAAGAAGGAATGGATGAAAATTCAGAATCTAATAGAGATAGCATGATAGAGATAGCATGAAGGAAAATATTTCTTTACGAGAGGAGGAAGACATTGATGTGGAGATAGCACTTATACAGAAAAATCTAGAGTTACTGAAGAAATGGAGACATGGTAAATAAATTGATAGAAAATGATGCAGATAGCAGGATGAAAATTTTGTGGTTTAAAGAAGAAATTGATAATTGATGAAAAACAGTAGCTGTGTATTACAGGTGTTTTATAGAAACAGATTGGCAAATGGCTTAATTAATAGTTGTAGTGAGTTGTCTTGAGGAGTAGACATGATGTTATATATTTTAGTAATAAGTTAGGTAATATGGATGTAAATTCTAGTGTGGTCTTGAAGATGTATTTATATTGCCATTTGATTTTAAGTTTTGACTTGTTGAGTTTTTTTAATAGATAAATAATTTATTGTTAGTCCGTAAAAGTGACTAACAATGGTTAGGATATATTTAAAAATGATTTCTCTTGTTTCATCATGTATGTCATATTATCTTGAATAATGTCTTTATTTGAATTGGTTGATTACCTTTATTTGATACGAGGGGAAAGAAAATATGTCTTCAAACCGTGGGGGGTATGATATCCTGTTTTGACTTCGTTTTTGTTGGCTCATGAATTATGATTTTAGTTGAATTGTCCTTGTGTATTGAATAGTATTTACCCTAGTTTACAAATAAGTTGAAAATTGTTTTAAAAAATTTTTTTTGTTCACAAGCAGTTATAGTTTTGTTTAGAATAAAGACGAATAAGACGGGGCTTTATTTAAAACCCTTCGTTCAGAAAATAGTTAAGAAACGATTGAGGACTAGAAGAGAGACACATTATCCTTATGAGTAATAAGTTGTAGTAAACATGAGTACCTTGTGCTGGTAAGAAGACTGCTGCGCCAATCAGCGTTAATGTGTTAGGATAGGGAGGTTAATTACATAGTGGCTATGAAGTTGTGGAAACACATGCCATGCTTAGATGACGGGGTTTTATAATGGATTCTACACAAATAAAAGGGTTCTGGGGAGTTGAAATAAGAGCTGGATTAAGTCAGCGTTGATTGAAGGTATATGGATTGGATGCCATATTATATTAAGGCATAAACGTGACTAACGTCTATAGAGGGTGTAAAAAGAGGCTGTGATAGTTAGAAAATATAAGAAACTGGTTAATAAAGAATGGATATTAAAAGGGCTGTAGATAGCAGTGCATATGATTTAATACAGGGTTAGATACGTATATGAACAAGGATGCTTGTCAAGGGATGTGAGGGGGTAAATATAGGAGCTGTGATAAACAGCGTTAATTAATTTAAAATATGTTCATGGAAAATGAACATTGTTAATGGTTTCATGATGGGACATGAGACAGGTGAAATATAGTCATGGGTGTGGATGGCAGTACAAATATTGAGTATATGGAAGAAATTTTATATAGACTTAATTTATAACAAACAGAGATATATGTTCATAGATCATAAGAAGTGTTTTTGAAAAACTTTTATTTGTAAAAGTTTTTGCGTTTGCAAGGGAGGTAAATGTGATTGCTTTTTGACTACTTCTTTATGTATTCATAACTGGGTGCGCACCCCATCTTTTCTGTCTATCCTTTGTTGTGTTGTTGATGTTGAAAGAGAATGAGAAGTTACATAACGCATGATAAGTTTCAAAGTATATACCAACGATTTTTATGAACAATTGTATATATGAACTGTGTTTTTTTTTTATGAAACCTTGTGGGCTCAGAAACGAAGAAGAAGTATCACTGAACATAGCAGTTAGCTATAAGAGACAAGTGAAGAATTGGACTTGAAGGAATAGAAATAAAGTTCATTAGTTAAGAGAGGGAGAAATAATATTGGGGTTAAGGCTTTAATTAGAATAAGTAGGTTAGGGGTTAAGACTTTTCGAGATAAGTCTTCTTAAATAAAGGGAGGAATATAACAGAGCACCATCTCTGTTAGTAGTTTGGGAGATAGTTGGTGTGAAATAGAAAAGGGTTTGGGAAATGAATAAGTGATAAATAATGCACGCGTGAGCACAATTGAACGAGTTATTAGGGAAGCTCACGCGTGACGTCGAGGATAAACATAGGGCAGTCCCAACTCAGCATTCAACTTAGACAGAAGTGTTTCAACTTATTGTATACGTTTTTATATCTGGACTAATAAACGGATTCATATACACTTTGGCTGGAGCCTTGACTTCATATGTGTGCAGTTGCCTTCAGTTATGTACAGACTTGTTACAATATCTTAAAACTGATGGACAAAAGAAAACAAAGTAAAAATGACAAACAAGAATACGCTAAGATAAATAAAGAAATACAAGATAAATGTGGGAAGGCTAAAGAAAGTTGGTTAAACGAGCAATGCAAAAAAATTGAATTAAATTCCATTAAAAATACAAAAAATATGCATAGACAAATCAGTGAGCTTACAGGAAGAAAAATAAGAATAAGTACAGGGTGTTTGAAATCAAAAACAGGAAAGATAATATTAGAGGAAGAATACGCTAAGATAAATAAAGAAATACAAGATAAATGTGGGAAGGTTAAAGAAAGTTGGTTAAACGAGCAATGCAAAAAAATTGGATTAAATTCCATTAAAGATACAAAAAATATGCACAGACAAATCAGTGAGCTTACAGGAAGAAAAATAAGAATAAGTTCAGGGTGCTTGAAATCAAAAACAGGAAAGATAATATTAGAGGAAGATGCTATAATGAAGAGGTGGAATGAGTATATAAGAGAATTATATGAAGAAGAAAGGGAAGAATTAACAGAAGATAGTAACTTAGAATGTCCACCTATTCTGAAAGAAGAAGTCGCTGACGCTATGAAACGTATGAAGAAAGGAAAAACAGCTGGGCCAGATGAAATAACAATAAAAGAATTAGAAGTATTGGGAGAATTTGGAGTAGATATATTAACCAAAATGTTGAATAATATTTACAGCAGTGGATATTTACCCAGTGATATGCTGAAATATGTATTTATAGCTATACCAAAAAGACCAGGAGTAATTGATTGTGAAGATTTTCGTACAATTAATCTTATAAACCATATCACTAAGCTTCTACTCAGAATCATAATGAGAAGAACCAAAAAGAAAATAAAAATGGAAATTAGTGAAGAACAGTATGGATTTGTGGAAGGAAAGGGCACAAACAATGCAATTTATACATTACGGACACTAAAAGAAAGGTCAATAGAGAAACAGAGAGACATATATTTGTGCTTCATAGATTATACTAAGGCATTTGATAAGTAAAACATGATGAACTGATTAAAATGTTGGAAGATATCAACACTGATGGAAAAGATTTAAGAATGATAAAGAATATTTACTGGAACCAAGTAGCAGCAATTAAAATGGGAAATAAAGAGGGTAGTTACGAACAGACAAAGCTAGGAGTACGACAAGGGTGTGTCTTGTCATCAGATCTTTTCTCCCTGTATAGCGAAGTAATAATGAGAGAGATCAAAGAGATGCCAGGAATACTAATTGGAGGTTATAATATAAATACTATACGCTATGCAGATGACACAGTATTGGTGGCGGATAATTCAACAGACCTACAACAATTATTAGACGTTGTAGTAACAGAGAGTGCAAGATAAGGACTCTCCTTGAATATCAAGAAAACAGTAACAATGGTAATATCAAAGAAAATGGTGACACCAAAATGTGACATAGAAATAGAAGGGTGGGGCTGGTCTGGTTCGCTAGATCAGTTCCGCGTCTAGCGTTCGTTGTCTCGGATGGCTGTGTGAGGTGCACCACAATGGTATCTTCCCAGCCAACGTGAGTTTGCGAGGCAGGCGTTTCAAGAATGTAACCGCATCGTGCAGCCAGGGTCGTGGTTTGAGCGGGCAAAAGAGCAAAATTTGTACGACCGTTTGACAAAGTCTCGATAAGCGCCCACTCTCTCTCTCGATGAGTAGTGGGCCTGCAGTCAGTAAGCTGGTATAGCTTTTTTTCGGTCAGTCCTGCCGGCGTAGCTTGAAAGCTCGTCGGTAGGCGTCCAGTGGTTTTGCATGTATCACCTTGTACCGGGAGGGCGCGCTTTAGCGATGCTACTCTTGGCTTGCGTGTGCGTGAATAGTCCGTCTGTCCGATAGATATCTGGTTGATCCTGCCAGTAGTCATATGCTTGTCTCAAAGATTAAGCCATGCATGTCTAAGTTCACACTGTCTCACGGTGAAACCGCGAATGGCTCATTAAATCAGTCGAGGTTCCTTAGATGACACGATCCTACTTGGATAACTGTGGCAATTCTAGAGCTAATACATGCTTACCAAGCTCCGACCCTCGCGGAAAGAGCGCTTTTATTAGTTCAAAACCAATCGTCGTTGCCCTTCGCGGGGCGCGGCGTTCCCACTGGTGACTCTGGATAACTTTGTGCTGATCGCATGGCCTTACGTGCCGGCGACGCATCTTTCAAATGTCTGCCCTATCAAATGTCGATGGTACGTGACATGCCTACCATGTTTGTAACGGGTAACGGGGAATCAGGGTTCGATTCCGGAGAGGGAGCATGAGAAACGGCTACCACATCCAAGGAAGGCAGCAGGCGCGCAACTTACCCACTCCCGGCACGGGGAGGTAGTGACGAAAAATAACAATACGGGACTCTATCGAGGCCCCGTAATTGGAATGAGTACACTTTAAACCCTTTAACGAGGATCTATTGGAGGGCAAGTCTGGTGCCAGCAGCCGCGGTAATTCCAGCTCCAATAGCGTATATTAAAGTTGTTGCAGTTAAAAAGCTCGTAGTTGGATCTCAGGTGCAGGCGGGCGGTCCGGCTCGCGCCGGTTCACTGCCCGTTGTTCCTGCCCTACCGTCTGCAAGCTCTCTCCCGTGGGTGCTCTTCGCTGAGCGTCCCGGGTGGCCGGCGCGTTTACTTTGAAAAAAATTAGAGTGTTCAAAGCAGGCCTCGGCTGCCTGAATAATGGTGCATGGAATAATGGAATAGGTCCTCGGTTCTATTTTGTTGGTTTTCGGAATTGGAGGAAATGATTAACAAGGACAAACGGGGGCATTCGTATTGCGGCGTTAGAGGTGAAATTCTTGGATCGCCGCAAGACGAGCTACTGCGAAAGCATTTGTCAAGAATGTTTTCATTAATCAAGAACGAAAGTCAGAGGCGCGAAGACGATCAGATACCGTCGCTCCCCCGATGTGTCTCCACCTTGCCGCGGTGGGGGAGCTTGTGTGTCCCTCTGACCCCATGTGCTTGCCGATGGATGAAAACTACATATCGGACAGCTTATGGAATAGGGGCCAGACTAAGAGAGACACAACCTGCTGCTCTGCGGGTTAGACTGAGGTGAGGATAACAGTCAGCAAGAAGGCAGAAGTTCTTGGTCCGGACAAAACACTTAAGGCTCCCTGTCGAGGGCTGTGGCTGAACGCCTCTAAGCCACAAACCCTCGGATATGAGAGCCGAAAAATAGAGGCGTGATACTGAGCAAGCTACATGCTCAGATCTGATACAAGTTCGAAGGCTCTCAGCTGGGGGATATGAGAGATCCACGGATGAGAGGGCCAGGCCGTTTCTCGGTCACTGCTGCAAGAAGGTAAGGTGCTGAGCCGGCAGCACATGTAGCCTACCTTGTGAGCGAGTACAAAAAGTCAGAAAAGTGCCACAGTCGAAGGAAATGGTTACGAAAACTGTCTGCATCTAACTCACAGAGAGTGTAGACAAAAGTGGAAGAACGTCTCACTGACGCGAAATGGAACGAACCTATTGCGTGGTCCGAAGTCAAAAAGCAAAAGCTTACCGAGTGGATGTCGCTCGCAGTCTGACTGTTCCTTGTGTGTGCTTGAGCGATCAGTGGCAAGCGAGACTCCCAACACATGGAAGTGAGTAACTAAAGCAGCCATGAGCAGGACGTGGCAACTCCTCGGGTGAGCCCAGTCTCAGAGCAATATGTCCCGGCTCTGCAATTATGGAAGCCTCCTTGGATAGCCAGGGAATGTCCATGATCTGCCCCTGCCTTCCCTTGAGGGCCGACCGCGATGTCGTTGATCGTTCTATCTTGACCAGCTGAGATGTTAGCGACATCACAACAGTCTAACGTGCCTCGAAACCAGAGGAAGGTTAACCTCATTTAAAAAATGCCCGCCGGAAGCCGGAAGTGTCGTCCTACGGGTGGCAAACTAAAAATTGACTCTACGCAATTACGTCCGAGTGAAATGTCTCGTCCGAAGGTCTCTCGTGCTAGGAACAGCTCTGACTACCTAGTTTCCGAATGCCGCTCTTGTTCGGAACAGCTCTGACTAGGTAGTTTTCCGAATGTCTGTCGTGCCTGGAACAGCTCTGACGGGCGCAACGACAAGCACATGTCCGAAAACTCGCTGAGTGGATGCCGTCTGCAAACCTGTCTGGTTTGTGCGGGAATGGCCCGGGGAAAACGAAATGACCAATATATTGAAGTGAGGATTTAAAGCAGCCATGAGCAGGACGTGACGATTCCCCTCGGTGAGCCCAGATCCAGGGCCTTATGTGTCGGCCCTGCAACTATGGAAGCAACCTTGGATGGCGGAAAATGCTATGGACTGTCCCTGTCTTCCTTTGAGGGATGACCGTTGTCTTCGACCGTTCAACCTTGGCCAGCATGGTTGTAGATGGCACCACAAAAGTGAGTCTCCCAGGCATGCTACCTGGTCAAAAAATCACGCTGTAGTCGGATGTGTTGGCCTACGGGTTTCGGCCCAAGGGCGCATAAAAGACACACCGCAATCACATCTGAAAAAACACTCCGGATGAACGAAACAAAAAGAAGAAATAAAAGGGAAAATCCATAACCAAGTTGATAATTTTATATACCTAGGGGCATTTATAACATCAGATGGAAGATGTACAACAGAGATTAGGAGAAGAATAGGGCAGGCAAAAGCCGCATTTCATAAAATTAAGAGTATCTTATGCAATAAGTCACTATCACTGAATGTAAGAAAGAGAGTGTTGAAATGCTATGTAGAACCAGTTTTGCTGTATGGCAGTGAATCTCGGAATGTAAATGAACAAATTAAGAAGAAATTAGAAGCAACAGAGATGTGTTTCCTGAGACGAATGTTGCGAATTCCTTGGACTGCCAGAGTAACTAACGACGACTGCCTGAAACAGGCTAATGAAACTAGAACATTATATACAACAATAAGACAGAGACAAACAGCTTTCCTCGGTCATGTGATGAGAAGAGAGGCATTGGAGAACATCGTAACAACTGGAAAGATCGAGGGGAAGAGAGGCAGAGGTAGACCAAGAGAAGTGATGCTGGATGGATTGAGACGGTGGCATGGAGGAATATCAGCAGCAGAGTTGATCCAGAAAACCAAAGACCGAGATCTATGGAGAGCCATGAACGCCTACGTCAGCCGGCACGGCACTTGATGATGATGATGTCTTTGTATGGATTATTTACTTTGTTTTGTGTGTAACACATGTATTTGTTGGGAACCGTTTTGGGGATTTTTTGGGGACTTCTGTTATGGTTGTATACTTTGTGTGCATTGCCTGAATATGATCAGTTCTTTCATGCATGTCACCATAATGTAGTCAACAGGGTTTGTCTAGGACTTGTCATTATATATATATATATATATATATATATATATATATATATATATATATATATATATATATATATATATATAAAACAGAGTGTTTGTGACTGACTTTGTTTGTGGTTATGTTTGTATTGGATGCGTTCGATAACGGTACATCCGATTGAGATGAAATTTCCTACACGTCTTCCTTTCATTCCTGTGCAACCGACTATAATAGTTTCATAGTGTAAAATCTTCTACTTATTTAATAACATTTAATTTTTCATTTTCATTATATAATGTCTATATAGCAGGGGGACTTCACTCTAGAAAAGTTATTTCAAGGGGCATAACTTTTAATAACATTTCTATATACTTTATAGTCATATTGTTGGACTTACTTGCACTATTGTTAAACTCTTTGTCTATAGTTATTTTTAGGCATATGAGTTATAATAAATAATGATATAATCTTTAAGGCATTTTCAAAGTTTGCATAAAAATAATGCATAATGCATAACATTGTAACCCATCTTTTTCTGCTTAAAGAACTTATCAACTTTCATGTCGATTATTAAAATCAGTTTTCATTAAAAAATAATGAATGGTGTGTGGAAGGACATTCTTTTAAGTTACTGTGCGCCAGGAGCTGGGCGAAACCACTATCAGATAGATAGACAGACAGATAGTCAGGAACGGAAGCTTATTTGACTACTTATATGAATTAATTAAATGACATGCTGCCCACCAGGGACTGGGTGAAGCCGGGCCGGGTCAGACAGACAGACAGATAAACAGACAGTCGGGAACGGGAGAGCTTATATGACTACGTATATGAATTAAATGAGATGCTCCCCACCAGGGACTGGGTGAAGCCGGGCCGGGTCAGCCAGACAGACAGACAGACAAACAAGCAGACAGACATATTGTTAGATAGATAGATCCCCTCCAGGGCCTGGGCGAAGCCGGGCCGGGTCAGCTAGTATATATATATATATATATATATATATATATATATATATATATATATATATATATATATATATATATATATATATGGGAGATTGAATGTGGGGCGGGGCACTTACACATAGACACACCTTCTGGGTAGAGTGATTAGTTACTCGGGTGTCTGTGGTACAACTTACCGGATCTCCCAGCCGTCTATGGGAAACATTTCTTCTATGTTAGTGTTGAACTTGCACCCTTTTCTGCCTTGTTCAATGCTTGGGAGTTTCACGAGCCATTATATTATTTCCTATAGAGGGCGTGTTTGGGATTAAAGACCCATTCATACCGAATACCCCTAGCGAACGTGTCCTTATTCTAATTTATTATATTTACCACCCCACAGCAGGGGTTCTGGAAGAATCTCAAAACTGAGAGGGAGGACCAGGAGAACTTTTAATCAGATGGCGGTGGGAACGATTATTAGTATGACTCTTCGCTGGCTGTTGAACAAGGGGACTGAGCACGTATGGGAATGTCCTGGGTGCAGTGATGTCGGTTCTTAACTCAACTCAACTCAACTACTTACAGTCCTGCGGCTCGTCGTGACCTCCGGTCAGCACAGGCCTGTTGACCCGTCAAACAACACATATGTAACTTGCTCACTTCGATGTTCAAACGCCGGGTAGCTGTGGCGTAATTATTAGCCGTTATAGAAAAGGGGAGGTGGTATAAACTTTCCTGACACACTCTGGACAGCCTTTCATGGTGTATCAACTCTTTGTTCTCTATTTCAACAGTGACTTGTCCTTTCTTCGATGTTAACTTCACAACGATTTCCAGCAGATTAATTTCTCGTCTCTCGGCTGACCGCACTCGCCCAACACATCACGTGGCCTCGCCCTCACGATCCAATTTTTTCCTTCAATTTAACCATCTATTTCTGAGTGGTCTTACTGTGACCTGTCGTCATTATTAACAACTATTCTCTGAGTGGTCTTACTGTGACCTGTCGTCATTATTAACAACTATTCTCTGAGTGGTCTTACTGTGACCTGTCGTCATTATTAACAACTATTCTCTGAGTGGTCTTACTGTGACCTGTCGTCATTATTAACAACTATTCTCTGAGTGGTCTTACTGTGACCTGTCGTCATTATTAACAACTATTCTCTGAGTGGTCTTACTGTGACCTGTCGTCATTATTAACAACTATTCTCTGAGTGGTCTTACTGTGACCTGTCGTCATTATTAACAACTATTCTCTGAGTGGTCTTACTGTGACCTGTCGTCATTATTAACAACTATTCTCTGAGTGGTCTTACTGTGACCTGTCGTCATTATTAACAACTATTCTCTGAGTGGTCTTACTGTGACCTGTCGTCATTATTAACAACTATTCTCTGAGTGGTCTTACTGTGACCTGTCGTCATTATTAACAACTATTCTCTGAGTGGTCTTACTGTGACCTGTCGTCATTATTAACAACTATTCTCTGAGTGGTCTTACTGTGACCTGTCGTCATTATTAACAACTATTCTCTGAGTGGTCTTACTGTGACCTGTCGTCATTATTAACAACTATTCTCTGAGTGGTCTTACTGTGACCTGTCGTCATTATTAACAACTATTCTCTGAGTGGTCTTACTGTGACCTGTCGTCATTATTAACAACTATTCTCTGAGTGGTCTTACTGTGACCTGTCGTCATTATTAACAACTATTCTCTGAGTGGTCTTACTGTGACCTGTCGTCATTATTAACAACTATTCTCTGAGTGGTCTTACTGTGACCTGTCGTCATTATTAACAACTATTCTCTGAGTGGTCTTACTGTGACCTGTCGTCATTATTAACAACTATTCTCTGAGTGGTCTTACTGTGACCTGTCGTCATTATTAACAACTATTCTCTGAGTGGTCTTACTGTGACCTGTCGTCATTATTAACAACTATTCTCTGAGTGGTCTTACTGTGACCTGTCGTCATTATTAACAACTATTCTCTGAGTGGTCTTACTGTGACCTGTCGTCATTATTAACAACTATTCTCTGAGTGGTCTTACTGTGACCTGTCGTCATTATTAACAACTATTCTCTGAGTGGTCTTACTGTGACCTGTCGTCATTATTAACAACTATTCTCTGAGTGGTCTTACTGTGACCTGTCGTCATTATTAACAACTATTCTCTGAGTGGTCTTACTGTGACCTGTCGTCATTATTAACAACTATTCTCTGAGTGGTCTTACTGTGACCTGTCGTCATTATTAACAACTATTCTCTGAGTGGTCTTACTGTGACCTGTCGTCATTATTAACAACTATTCTCTGAGTGGTCTTACTGTGACCTGTCGTCATTATTAACAACTATTCTCTGAGTGGTCTTACTGTGACCTGTCGTCATTATTAACAACTATTCTCTGAGTGGTCTTACTGTGACCTGTCGTCATTATTAACAACTATTCTCTGAGTTGTCGTCGGTCTATTTCCCTCACAAGCAGACTCATGGCACTAATGTATTTAACAGATAGAGTTATTGTGGTCAAAGTCAAAGGTAAACCAACAGATATAAATATTATACAAGTATATACACCAACAACAAGCAGTAGTGATGAAGAAATACAACACTTTTACGACGAAATAGAAATTTTGATGGCTTAAATTGGATCACAAGAAATAAAAATAATACTTTGAGATGTTAATGCAACAGTAGGAAAAGGGAAAACTGAGGATGTAGTTTGGGAATTATGGTTTAGGTACAAGAAATGAAAGAGGGAAAAAATAATAGCATGGGCAGACATCAATGATATGATAATTGGAAACACATGGTTTAATCACCATAAAAGACGACGATACACATAGAAAGCCCTGATAAAAAACTATGTAACCGAATTGACTGCATACTAATTAATAACATATTTTAAAATGCTTTAATTAATGTAAAGACAATGCCTGGTGCTGACTGTAATAGTGATCATGTACCACTATGTGGACAAATAAAAGTAAGATTTAAGAGAGGGGAAAAAAATGATTAAGAATGTGAGACTTAATAAAGAGGGTCTTAAAGTAGATAAAGAAATTCAAGAACAATACAGAGTTTTTGGCACTGCTGACGACGTCTCCGACCAGCGATAATGAGAAGCTGCTGGCCGACATGAAAGAAATCCAGCTCGACATCAAACAAGAGATTCAGCGCATGGCTGAGACGAAAAAGGAGAACGAAGAAATTCTTCAAATGATCAAGACCGAAAGAGAATTGCATAGAGCTGAAATGGGACTCTTTCAAAACAAATTAACAGAAGCCACACAAGAACTCACAGAGAAACAGCAAGAAGAAAACCAAGAGACCGAGCCCGAACCGCAAGCTGAAGCCAGCAGCCCAACCACAACGCCCAAGAGGGAACTACTATACCGTCGGATCTCTGAAGGAGGCACAGAATACCCAGTCGACAAGGAGGAACTCAAGCGCGAGGATTTCAGAAGGCGCTGGGAAGAAAAAGAAAAGAAGAAGCCTAAGAAACTCCGGGGGAAACCGATGGTATACCCAGTAGTACTCTACGACCGTGAGAACGACTTCGAGTACTATATAGATGACGGTAAAGTCGTCCCATGGCTGACCACGGAGGAAGAAAACTTTAGGCAGCAGTATCGCAAACGCAACTGTGAAAACATGCACAAGGAGGAAAATGAAAACGTCGATAAGCTCCTACAGAAAATACACAATAAAGGAGAAAAAAAGACCAAATAAAAAGTCCTTTTAAGGACTGCAACCAATAAAGCCAGGAGCCTGCACCACCAAAGAAAACAAGATGAAACATGCACAAAGGACAGCCACGGACCGATCCCCCAGCTGGAGGGGGATTACGAAAAGTCCTTATAAGGACTGCAGCCAGACGAGCCAGGAGCCTACACCAACAAAGAAAACCATAACAACAGAAGAGCACAAAGGATAGCCGCCGACCACTGCTGACGTCACAGACACAAACGCTACATAACCAGTCCGAGATAGGACTCACAAGACAAGAATTAGGGTGAATAAACCCACAAAAACCACGATCCTCAATTATAACCACAGCTGATGAAGCAGGTTAGACGAGGACGAATTTGGAATTTTTGTTTTTGAAATTTGGAATTGGAATTGGAATACAGAGTGACTGTGAAAAATAGGTGCAATGCAAAAGCTAAAATACGGAGTATAAATGAACAATGGGAAATGTTAAGGGACTCCATTCATCAAACTAGCAACGAAACATTACCGGAGAGAAACCAAATTGCTAAGAAAAAAATTAATAAATGAAGAAATTTTAATGCTGATGGACAAAACAAAACAGAAAGAAAATGACAAACAAGAAAACGCTAAGATAAATAAAGAAATAAAAGATAAATGTGTTAAGACAAAAGAAAGTTGGTTAAACGAGCAGTGCTAAAAAATTGAAATAAATTCCATTAACAACACACAAAAATATGCACAGACAAATCAGTGAGCTCAAGGGAAGAAAAATAAGAATAAATACAGGGTGTTTAAAATCAAAAACAGGAAAGATATTATTGGAGGAAGGTACTATAATAAAGAGGTGGAATGTGTATATAAGAGAATTATATGATGGAGAAAGGGAAGAATTAACAGAAGAAAGTAACTTAGAAGGTCCACCTATTCTAAAAGTGGAAGTCGCTGACGCTATAAAACATATGAAGAAAGGAAAACAGCTGGGCCAGATGAAATCACAATAGTAGAATTAGAAGTATTGGGAGAATTTGGGGTAGATATATTAACTAAAATGTTAAATGATATTTACAGCAGTGGATATTTACCCAGTGATATGCTGAAATCTGTATTAATAGCTATACCAAAAGGCCAGGAGCAATTGAATGTGAAGATTTTCATACAATTAATCTCATAAACCACATCACTAAGCTTCTACTCAGAATAATAATTAGAAGAACCAGAAAGAAAATAAAAATGGAAATTAGGGAAGAACAGTCTGGATGTGTGGGGGGAAAGGGCACAAACAATGTCATATATACATTACGGACACTACTAGAAAGGTCAATACTCCCCCGATGTGTCTCCACCTTGCCGTTGTGGGGGAGCTTGCGTATCCCATTGACCCCATGTGCTTGCCGATGGATGAAAACTGCATATCGGACAGCTTATGGGATAGGGGCCAGACTAAGAGAGACACAACCTGCTGCTCTGCAGGTAGACTGAGGATAGTAGTCAAAAGTTTCAATCAGGCGCACGAAGGCAGAAGTTCTTGGTCCGGACAATACTCTAAGGCTCTCTGACGAGGGTTGAGGCTGAACGCCTCTAAGCCACAAACCCTCGGATGTGAGAGCCGGGCCGATACCCACCTACCGAAAAATAGAGGTGAGATACTGAGCACGCTACATGCCCAGTTCTGATACTTGTTCGAAGGCTCTCATCTGGGGGATATGAGGGATTCCCGGATGAGAGGGCCTGACCGTTTCTTGTTCACTGCTGCACGGAGGTAAGGTTCTGAGCCGGCAGCACATGTAGCCTATCTCGTGAGCGAGTACTAAAAGGCAGAAAAGTGCCAAGTCGAATGAGATGGTTACGAAAACTGTATCTAACTCACAGAGAATAGACAAAAGTGGAAAAAACATCTCAACAACACGAAATGGAACGCACGGCTAGCGAATCCATTGCCCCCTCTGCTGTGTGTCCACCGTGACGAGGTATAGGGGCTTGTGCGTCCCAATGACCCCAAGAGCTATGCCGACAGTAGCACAGCTACTGGTAGGGCCACCCATGTCGGACAGGTCAAGGGAGAGGAACCAGACGAAGAGACACACAAACCTGCTGCCTTGTAGGTAGACTGGGGACAGTCAAAGGCTAGGGAAAGCATCCCGAATAAATGCTTGTCGAAATCGGATGTACTGAGCCACAGGCTTGACAAAGCAGTGCAACGTAAAACCTGCTGCCTTGTAGGTAGACTGGGGACAGTCAAAGGCTAGGGAAAGTATCCCGAATAAATGCTTGTCGAAATCGGATGTACTGAGCCACAGGCTTGACAAAGCAGTGCAACGTAAAACCTGCTGCCTTGTAGGTAGACTGGGGACAGTCAAAGGCTAGGGAAAGCATCCCGAATAAATGCTTGTCGAAATCGGATGTACTGAGCCACAGGCTTGACAAAGCAGTGCAACGTAACTTAATTCATGATGTCACAAATCAAAATTAATCGTTATGGTGCTAATCCCGTGAAGTCCCATCAGGCTGCGATAGTGCCGGGCCCCCTGCCTCGAGGGTGTCCACCCATGACTACTGGTGGTCACCTTCCCCTGTGCTGTGGAGTCAAGGCACATAGGAGTAGGTTAAGAGCTATTGACCAAATACCCCGGACACTCAACATACTACAGTGGAATGCCGAAGGAGTTTACAAGAAGAAAGACTCCCTAACACAGCGTCTTCATAAAGATAGAATAGATGTGGCATGCATTCAAGAGACACACCTCAACACCAATCACAAATTCTCAGTCAGAGGATATCAGGCCACACGTTTCGACCGCGAAGGACACAAAGGAGGAGTTCTAATACTTACACGAAATACAATACCTTGCAGCGACAACCAAACGGAAAGTATAGGTGTTGATATAATGATAAAGGACGTGAAAATAAGAATCTACAATCTGTATAGCCCAGCAGATAAGGACCTTACCCTCTCAAACATGAAAATATCTGACACAAACTGCATTATTGTCGGAGACTTTAATAGCCGTTCAGAAAGATGGGGATACCAAGATACTGACAAAAGAGGAGATGAATTGGAGGACTGGGAAATAGACTCAAATCTCCATCTACTCAACAAAGCGGATGACACACCGAGCTTCTACTCCAGAAGATGGCTTACAACTTCTACTCCAGACTTAGCTTTCTGCACAGGAGACATCCTCCACAAAATCGATCGCCATGTGCTTGACCAATTAGCAGGTAGTGACCACAGACCAATCAAGCTTGTAATGAATATGGAGTATGTTCCACAGGAGCAAAAGCCCTTGCCCCGCTGGAATTATAAACGAGCAGATTGGGACAGATTTGCCATACTAACAGACAAATATTGTGAAAACATAAATACACGATATGGCAACATAAAGCAAATGGTGGAAAGTCTAAACAGAGCGATAATACAGGCAGCCACTGAGTCCATTCCAAGAGGAGCGAGGAAAAATTACAAACCATACTGGACTGAAGAACTACAAAGTTTGGATGACAAAGTTGAAGATGCCAGGAAGACAGCAGAGAGAGAACAAACAATTGAAGCGAATATCTCTCTCAAAGCCATCTCAGCAAAATATAAAAGAACAGTAAATCAAACAACAAGAGATTGTTGGGGGAAAAAAACAGAAAACCTGAATTTTGACAGGGATGGAAACAAACTATGGAAACTAGTGAAAGCCATGAACAATGAAGGACCTAGAAACAAACAAATAACAATTAAACAAGGAAATGCCTTGCTTACAGGAAAAAAGGCTGCAAATGCACTAATGGAACACTATGCAAATGCAAACCACATTGATATTACAACCGAACAGAAGAAAGCAATCAAAAACAAACAGATACATCATACAAATACAGAGACAGCAGCAGAATATATGATGGCAAATCTAACAATGGAAGAAATGGAACAGGCAATCAATACCCTAAAAAAGAAGAAATCACCAGGAAAGGATGGAATCACAAATGAAATGCTAATAGGACTAGGCACTAAGGCAAAAAAGAAACTACTAGCAGTCCTAAATTACAACTGGAAGAGGGGAATAGTCCCACAGGCATGGAAGGAAGCTATACTAATACCAATCCCAAAGAAAGGAAAAGACCTGGAAGAACCAAATGGCTATCGACCTATCAGTCTACTTAGCTGTGTAGGAAAATTAATGGAACGCATTTTCAATGGCAGGCTAACATGGCATCTGGAAGAAAACAAACTCTTAACACCACACCAAGTAGGATTCAGAAAGTACAGATCCACTGAAGATCAAATAACCTATATAGCTCAGGAAATAGAGGATGCCTTCCAAGAGAAAAAGCACACACTAGCGAGTCTGGATAGATTTAGAAAAAGCATTTGATAAAGTATGGAAGGAAGGACTGAAAGTAAAACTGCAAAAAATGCATGTTTGTGGGAAAATGTACAAATGGATCAGCCACTACCTTGAGAACAGAACTGCCAGGACAAAAGTACAAGGACAAACCAGCAAAATGATGCTGTTGGAGCAAGGTGTCCCCCAAGGAGGAGTTCTTTCACCAACATTATTCCTAGCATATATAAACGACATCACAGAAAATTTTCCAGCCAGAGTACACACATCATCCTTTGCAGATGACCTAGCCATATGGACATCTGAAGAATATATTAGTACAGCTAACAGCAGAATACAGCAAGCCTTATTAGCACTAGAGGACTGGTCAAAATCATGGCTAGTGAAGATAAGTGAGGAGAAAACAACATGCACAGTGTTCTCCCTCTCAAATAAAACTCAGCAACCTAAGCTGGTATTGAATGGAAAAATATTGCGCCATGAAGAAAATCCAAACTATCTCGGAGTCACCTTTGATCGTCGCCTGACATGGAAAACACAGGTTGAGAAAAATCGAACAAGAGCAAGGCAAAGAATGGCAATCATGAAAAAGCTTGCTGGTACAACGTGGGGAGCAGATGAGAAAGTTCTCAAGAAGTTATATACTGGACGGGTGAGGCCAGTACTGGAATATGGCATTGCAGCTTGGGCAACAGCAGCTACGTCAAACTTTAACAAAATAAGTAGAGTCCAAAATCAAGGAATGCGAATCATAACTGGAAGCCTGAAGACAACGCCTATTAATGAACTTGAAAAGATCACTTGTTTACAACCAATGCAGGATAGAAGAGATAGCAGAGCCCAGCAACAAGCAGAAAAATTTAGAAGATTGACAGACCACCCTATGTATAAAAGGTTTAGTGGTTTTGGAAAGGGACGACTGAAGCGTAGCAACTTTGTAGAAACTGCAAAACGAAAGATTAGGGCAGATCCCATACTTAACATATCAACAGTCAAACCTATTTACAATGCAGACAAGTTCCCAGCTTGGAGACAGCAGCAACTGCCTGAGATGATAGAAAACATTCCTGGTATTGAGAAAAAGAACACTCAGCATGAAACCGAAAGAAGAGAAATAACCCTAAACTACATAAAAGAACATTACCCAAGCAGCAATTGGACCCATGCATATACAGATGGATCAGCCAAAGATTCAATAGAGAATGGAGTAGGAGGAATTCTCCTAAATTTAAAAAATGGAGTGAAAAAAACACATTCAATGGCAACTGGAAAGTTTTCAAGTAACTTCAAAGCGGAGGTAGAGGCTCTGAAAACTGCAGCAGAAATGCTCTTGATGGAGGAAAATAAAGAGAAGCAAATAGCTATCTTCACAGATGCAAAGTCAGCTGTCTCAATACTGAAGAGCAATAACAGCACAGAAATAGCTGACCTAAGAGCAGCACTCCATGGTCTATGCCAGAAATCCAAAAAAGTTGTAATACAGTGGATCCCATCACATTGCAGTATACCCGGAAATGAAGAGGCTGACAGACTGGCAAAAGAGGGCGGACGACTACCACAGCCTGACATAGACATAACCTATAATGAGGCAAAGAGGTTGATAAAAAGCACCTATAGAACCAAATGGGAATCAGAGCATCCAGGCCACCAGAAGGATGATGCATATTACAAACTCGACAGAAGAGAACAAGTAGCAATCTTCAGACTCCGCACAGGACATAACAGGCTGAAATACCACTTGTTCAATAAACTAAAGATAGGAGATACCGATGAATGTAATTGTGGAACTGGAAAAATGACAGCAAAACATTTGCTTCAGGATTGCCCAATATATGCAGAACAGAGAAAGATAGTTTGGCCCACACCTGCTTCATTTGAGGACAAGCTCTATGGAGATATCAACAAGCTCAAGTTGACCGTAGCTTACTTTAACTACATACAGGTTGACATTTAAAGGTGTATGAAGAAGTATTCAGACTGCCACACTTCATACCACAGGTATGTCGGTTACAAAAGCCTCCCAGAGGCATGAAATGGAATATTGCTGGATAGGAGATCCATTACGTGGAAAGTCCGAATCAAAAGCTCACTGTGTGGGCTTTCAAAAAAGGTGGAAAAAGTGTCCTAGTTGCACGAAATGGAATATTGCTTGGATAGCAAATCCATTACGTGGAAAGTCCGAATCAAAAGCTCACTGTGTGGGCTTCAAAAAAGGTGGGAAAAGTGTCCTGGTGGCAAGAAATGGAATATTGCTCGGATAGCAAATCCATTGTGCGGAAAGTCCGAATCGAAAGCTCACTGTGTGGATGTCATCTGCACACTGCATTCTTCTGGTTTCCGGAAGAACAGCCTATGGTGAACGGAAGGCCCAATATACGGAAGTGAGGCTAAGCAGCCATGTGCAGGACGTGACGATTCCTTGGGTGAGCCCAGTACCAGAGCGCTGTGTGTTGGCTCTGCAAGTATGGAAGCCTCCTTGGATGGCGGGGAATGCCCATGGTCTGCCCCTTCCTTCCCTTGAGGGCTGACCAGGATGCCTTTGGCTGTTCTATATGGGCCAGCTAGGATGGGAGATAACACCACAACAGTGAGAGTCAAACGTCCTAAGAAACCCCCGGGAAGGTTAACCCGGTCAACAAATGCCCGCAGAAGTCGGATGTGTCGGCCTAACGGCGCAAGAACGCAGCTCTGCTGTAAACAGGCACAACGCAATCACATCCGAAAAAAAAACTCCGGATGAACGAAGAAGAAGAAGAAGAAGAAGAAGAAGAAGAAGAATCCATTGCGTGGTCCTAAGTCAAAAAGCAAAAGCTTACCGAGTGGATGTCGCTCGCAGTCTGACTGTTCCTTGTGTGTGCTTGAGCGACCAGTGGCAATCGAGATGCCCAACACATAGAAGTGAGGAACTAAAGCAGCCATGAGCAGGACGTGGAAACTCCTCGGATGAGCCCAGTCTCAGAGCAATATGTGCCAGCTCTGTAATTATGGAAGACTCCTTGGATAGCGAGGAAATGCCCATGGTCTGCCCCTGCCTTCCCTTGAGGGTTTACCGTGATGTCGTTGACCGTTCTATCTTGATCAGTTGAGATGTGGGCGACACCACAGCACTAACAGTCTAACGTGCCTCGAAACCCTGGGAAGGCTAACCCGTAAAAATGCCTGCTGAAGCTGTATGTGCTGGCCTACGGGTGCAAATAAATCAGGCACAACGCAAAAAACGTCCGAGTGAAATGTCTTTCGTTCTAGGAACAGCTCTGACTACCTAGTTTCCGAATGCCGCTCTTGTTCGGTACAGCTCTAACTAGGTAGTTTCCGAATGTCCGTCGAGCCTGGAACAGCTCTAAAGGGCACAAAGACAAGCACATGTCCGTACAGAAAACTTGCTGAGTGGATACAAACTGCAGACCAGTCTTGTTTGTGCGGGAACGGCCCGGGGCGAACGAAATGCCCAATATATTGAAGTGAGGAATTAAAGCAGCCATGAGCAGGACGTGACGATTCCTTTGGTGAGCCCAGTACCATTGTGCTATGTGTCGGCCCTGCAATTATAGAAGCCACCCTGGATGGCAGAAAATGCCATGGACTGTCCCTGCCTTCCTTTGAGGGATGACCGTTCTTCGACCGTTCCAACTTGGCCAGCTGGGTTGTGGACGGTACCGCAAAAGTGAGAGTCTCCCAGGAATGCTACCTGGTCAAAAAAGCATGCTAAAGCCGGATGTGTTGGCCTACGGGTTTCGACCCAAGGGCGCATAACTTAGACACACCACAAACACATCCGGGAAAAAACCCACTCCGGATGAACGCGAAGAAGAAGAAGAAGAAGGAGAAGAAGAAGAAGAAGAAGAAGAAGAAGAAGAAGAAGAAGAAGAAGAAGAAGAAGAAGAAGAAGAAGAAGAAGAAGAAGAAAGGTCAATAGAGAAACAGAAAGACATATATTTGTGCTTCCTAGATTATACTAAGACATTTGATAAAGTAAAATATGATGAACTGATTAAAATGTTGAAAGATATCAACATTGATGGAAAAGATTTAAGAATAATAAAGAATATTTACTGGAACCAAGTAGCAGCAATTAAAATGGGAAATAAAGAGGGTAGTTACGAACAGATAAAGCTAGGTGTACGACAGGGGTGTGTCTTGTCACCAGATCTCTTCTCCCTATTTAGCGAAGTAATAATGAGAGAGATCAAAGAGATGCCAGGAATACTAGTTGGAGGTTATAATATAAATAATATACGCTATGCAGATGAAGAAAAATTCTAGAAGACCTGGACTTTGCCGACGATATAGTGCTTTTGAGTTCAACACACCCGGATGCCCAAGAGAAAATACACCACCTCCAAAATGTTTCAGGGCAAATTAGTCTCCAAATTAACACCACAAAAACAAAGACTATTTATCTTATTAACAGTTCAGATGACACCAAATTGAACAGCTACGTTCTTGAAAATGTCAACAGCTTCACATACCTAGGAAGCAAAATGACATCTACAGGGGACTCAACACCAGAAATATCATCTAGAATCGCACTGGCATCTGGTGCCTTCAATAAACTGTCAAACATCTGGAAGTCAAAGACACTCAGTAAACACACAAAACTTAAAATCTTCAATTCTTGTGTGATTCCAGTGTTAACGTATGGATGTGAAAGTTGGAAATCAACGGTAGCGTTAGATAAAAAATTAGATAATTTTGAGAACAAATGTCTTAGAAGACTTCTAAACATCCACTGGAGAGACTTCAGAACCAATACGCAAATAAGACAAGAGACTAAGCAAGATACATTCAATTTCATAAGAAGACGCCGTTGGAACTACATCGGCCATGTTCTCAGAATGGACAAGTCAAGACTCTCCTACCAAGCCCTCATATGGTCACCAGTAGGGAAAAGAAAACGGGGAAGACCAAGAGAGACCCATACATCATTTTTTTTTGGGGGGGGGTAGCAGCTCTAGTTTTGAGATACGGGTATTTGTGTATTTAATTACTACAGGTGCAGTTTCTGGTTACGGGTCGCATAATCAGACTAAGTGAACCCAATATTACTACAGTATTTTCTGTTCAAAGTGTCTATTTGCATCCAAGTTGTGAATAAACGAAGTCTTTATTCGCAACCAAAGGCTAGTCAGGTGACATACGTGACGTCATCGGGATATATGTTTGACTATATTATACATTTGTGTTTAGCTTTCATCGTGGCCCCAGTAGCATAGCGGTGAGAATCTCTGCTTGTAACCGTGTTTGCCGTGGTTCGATTCCCCACCAGTGAAATGGTTTTTTTCCTTCATTTTTCAGAAATTAATTAAGTGAAAGCGACAAGATAACTATGTACAAAGACAGTTATTCGGCATTTTCACAAAATTAGCTAACTTACTGGTAACTGATAGTAATTATTTATCCACGATGCCTAACGGCATAAGTGGAAGGCAACAACAACACTAACTTCTGGAATAAATGCCGTGGTTGATTTTGATGTCCTGTAAAAGACATCCAACTAATTGTACCTTCTGAAACAAACATGAATAGTCGCCGGGTCTGTAGTGAAGGGGTTATGAATGCATTTCGTAATCCTGCATATCATGTTAAATACCTGATTTGGAAGCAGACCGCCTTGCGTTGGTTTTCATACAAAGGTATGAGTGCCGGTGGTTGAGAAAGAAAATGCAAACTACTGAACGTAAACATGCCCAGAAATTTAAACAAAAAATCATTCTGTTGATTTGCCAAACCAAGCCATACATCATAGTGTCCGGATTAATTCACGGAAATACCAAATACATCATAAGAGGTTTATTGGATATCTGAATTTGTTGTTTGTTCGTTCACTTTAAATGCAAGCGTAGCCAATATACGTGTTACTATTACCATTGTCCCTCACCATCAGGTAAACCCACTCAGACTTCAGGCAGGGGCAGACTTGGGAAGTCCCCGCACATTGCTGCTTAATTGTATAAGCTTCTACATTAGTTTGTTAGATGTGTACTCATTCCATATTGTTTAAGGATTTCCTACAGTTTGTTTGTATCTACTCTTGGTTGCGAACAGAGACTTTGTTTATTCACAACTTGATTGCAAATAGAGACTTCGTTTATTCGCAACTTGATTGCGAATAGAGACTTTGTTTATTCGCAACTTGATTGCGAATAGAGACTTCATTTATTCGCAACTTGGTTGCGAATAAACTCTCCCTTTTCTGTATTAGGATAAGGTTCTGGAAAGAAACTATTGCAGTTTCAGTATTCCAAGAATACTCGGTCTTTCCCTTTGTCTCTTCCCTTCGATCTTGCCAGTTGTCACTAAGTTCTGAGTTCTATCAACCTATCAAAAGCCTTTGTGTAGTCAATAAAGCAAAGATGTATATCTTTGTTTACTTCTATAGAACGTTCAGTAACTGACCACGGCATATACACAGCATTTACTGTACCCTTTCCTTCTACGAACCCACATTGTTCTTCCCCTATTTCAGGTTGTATTTTCTTCCTCACTCTTTGCATGATAATTCTTAGCAAAATCTTCGTGATGTGACTCATTATACTAATTGTTCTATGTTGATCACATTCCAAGATTCCTGATTTCTTTGGGATTGCAATAAATTCAGAATTACATAATTCAGAAGGTATATGTCCGGTATCATGATGTGTTCAGCAGTCTGATGACTTGATCTATTCCATATTCTTCTAAAGCTTTAATCATTTCTGTTGTGATGTTATCTGAACTGGGGGCCTTGCCAGCTTTCATATGTTTAAGAACATTTTGAATCTCCATCTTCAAAATTGGTGGTCCTTCATTATTAAATCGAATATCATAGGTTCATCTCTGTTATCATCATAAAGGTTTTTCACATAGTCTGACCATACATGTAGAATCTGATCTTTTTCTATTATGATTTTGCCATCTTTAGTTTTTAGACAGCCAGCTGTTGTACTTGTTCTTTTAATAGTAAGTTCCTGAATTCTTTTGTGCACTAATTTGGTATTTTGACTGTTGTGTTGTTTTTCAATTTCTAAGCAATTTTTCTCAAGCCATGCTTCTTTTGCCTCTTACATAATATTCTGACTTGTCTGTGAATTTCTTTATATTTGGCAGGATTATTTTGGTTGAGTCTTCTTGTTCCCATGAGGTGTAAAATTTCTTCAGTCATCCATTTCTTACGACCCACCTTCTTTAATTTTGGAATAGTTGTTTCTGCAGCCACATTGATTGAATTCTTCAACATGTCCCATTGATCATCCACATCCTGGAATAGGATCTCTAGATCAGACAATATATCAAATCTGTTCTATACTTATATGTTGACTTTGTTTTGTATTTCCTTGTCGTTACTCAATGTACAACTCCGTAGAATTCCAGTCGAAATTAATCACCAACTTTGTCGACTTTCAAAAAGCCTTCGACAGCATCCACCGTCCTTCACTTTGGAATCTACTTAACACCTATGGTTTTCCTACCAAATATACCAACGTCATACAATCTTTCTACAAAGAGACACGTTGCTGCGTAAGAACAGAAACAGGCAACTCTGACTGGTTCTCAGTCAAAACAGGAGTGAAACAGGGTTGTGTCTTATCACCGATGCTTTTTGGAATAGCTATCGATTGGGTCATGCGCAAATGCACAAACAACACAAATATGGGTATCCATTGGGTTGACAAAATTCTAGAAGACCTGGACTTTGCCGACGACATAGTGCTTTTGAGTTCAACACACCCGGATGCCCAAGAGAAAATAAACCACCTCCAAAATGTTTCAGGGCAAATTGGTCTCCAAATTAACACCACAAAAACAAAGACAATTGATCTTACCAACAGTTCAGATGACACCAAATTGAACAGCTACGTTCTTGAAAAAGTCAACAGCTTCACATATCTAGGAAGCAAAATGACATCTACAGGGGACTCAACACCAGAAATATCATCTAGAATCGCACTGGCATCGAGTGCCTTCAATAAACTGTCAAACATCTGGAAGTCAAAGACACTCAGCAAACACACAAAACTTAAAATCTTCAACTCTTGTGTGATTCCAGTGTTAACGTATGGATGTGAAAGTTGGAAATCAACGGTAGCTTTAGATAAAAAATTAGACAATTTTGAGAACAAATGTCTTAGAAGACTTCTAAACATCCACTGGACAGAATTCAGAACCAGTTCGCAAATAAGACAAGAGACTAAGCAAGATACAGTATCCAATTTCATAAGAAGACGCCGTTGGAACTACATCGGCCATGTACTCAGAATGGACAAGACAAGACTCCCCTACCAAGCCCTCATATGGTCACCGGTAGGGAAAAGAAAACGGGGAAGACCAAGAGAGACCCTGCGTAGAACCATCATTAGAGAAGGCTCATTCAATGGCCAAGTAAATATCCAAGATCTACAACAGGTAGCAGCGAACCGCCAGGCATGGAGAGACAGGACTTCTGCCCTATGTGCCGCCTTAGCCTCAAGAGGAAAGACTAACTAACTAACTAACTAACTCAATGTACACAAATCATATTTAGTGTTTCCTGTTTTATACTTGATTTTCTTTAACTTTATCTTCTTAGTTCCTGTAAGTAATCTGTGGTCACTATAACAATCAGCACTGGGAACTGTTTTTGCTATTGTTAGTGTATTTCTAAATCTTCTGCTAATCAGAATGTAATCAATCTAGTTTCTAATCCTGCTATCAGGACTCCTCTAAGTCCATAATCTTCTAGGGTGTTGCTTAAACCAGGTGTTTCCTACAATCATTTCCTGCTCTTTTTCCCACTCTACAAGTGTGTATCTTTCATTTTTCTCACCTTGATTTTCTACTTTTGCATTGAAGTCCCCTATTGTGATGTTTATTTCTGAATTTTTACATTTCTTTAAAATGGTGAATCATGACCGCCCACGCTTTCCGGCATGGCAGATGATTGATTGATTGATGCTGTTGCAATGTTTGCCTCGAGAGGGTGCTGCTTTCACTTTCAAGCACATTTTCTACAATTAGAAAAACTGGTGGTCACTGCCACCAAGTTGTGTCTCAATAACTCTTGTGATGTTCCTCTCCAGGTCTGGTGCATGAAAAGCTAGGTCAAATGTAGTTGTATTATGCCATGGTCTCAAGTAGAAGGTATGTGGGATGAATGGCTTGTTAGTCGAGATAAATTTATTCTCATCCTGCCAGCCTCCAGTATCTTTCCTCTCCGGTCATTTTTTTTTCCCTTTTGTGTGGACTGTAACTAGTGCCTGGGGGAGGTCGCTTGGGCAGTAGTAATTGATTAAATATAGATCTGTATTGTCTATCTTGAGTTCAGTTAGTTAGTTAGTCGACAGGTCATCCTCATTGCACATCGAACCATTTAGTCCATAGTGCTCGGATCCCCTCCACAGCAAATCCTGCAGCATGTAGCGGCTTACGTCATCAGTTCTGTGTTGGTTTATCAGTCTTCTTTGGCTTCCTGTGTAGTGCTCTTATTTGGCCACCCCTCTTTTAATTTGCTGTTCTCGCAGTCTGACCATAGCTGTAGACCATGATTCAGAATGTCTGCCTGGTCCATGGCTCGTACACCTTCCACAATAGCTTTACCTGCAAGCCTGTCAGCTTGCTCATTTCCTTGTGCACCCGCATGCCCTGGCTTGAAAATGAAACAAATCTTTGCCAGCAGAGACCACTCCAGAGACAGCACCTACTCTCTTTGGACCCCACCCCATCTCTATCTTCCTGAGCATACTCACTCAGTCACTAAGGTGTGAGACAGGGATGTGTAATGTCTCCAGATCTTTTTCCCTATACAGTGAAAATATTTTCAGAAATGTAGATCTGAGAGGAATCAGCATTGGGGGATGAAACATCAATAACTTTAGATATGCAGATATACCACAATGTAATATATAAGTAGGAATATTCTTCAACAAGTGAATAGGTACAATTATCTCTGAGCATTAATAACATCTGATAGGAGATGCCTTGAAGAGATTAGAACAAGAATTGCCATCGTGAAAGTAGCCTTTAGCAAGATGAAAAACATACTGACCAGTAAAAAAAAGATGTCAATTGAAATGTGAAAAAAGAGTGTTGAAGTGCTACATAGAGCCTGTACTTATGTATAGATGTGAGCGTAGACAATGAGCAGTCAAGCTGAAAAACATCTGATGGCTGTGGAAATGTGGTTTCTGAGGAGAAAGCAAAGAATACTATGGACAGACAGAAAAACCAATGAACAAGTCCTACAAGAAACAAATGAAAATCGTAAATTGATTAGAGAAATTAGACATAGACAATTAACATTATTTGGGCATGTTATGAGAAGAAATAAATTGGAGAACTTAGTGACATCTGGCAAGATCGAGGGGAAGAAAACAAGGGGAAGACAGAGAAGTAAATACCTGGATGGCTTGACCACATGGCATGGTCAAGACTGGAACACTGAGCTGATCCATGACTCTGGTGATCGAGTGAAATGGCGAGTCATGACTGTCCACGCTTACCGGCATGGCACATGATGGATGGATCTTGCCTTATACTTATATGCAGATAGGACTTGTCATTGTTTACACTGGTTGTTTATTAAACAGTTCATTGCTAAAGCCATTATTAGATTAATATTAGTAATAATTGAATTCTCCATCCACTTCTATATCTCTCTGTAAAGTGCCATTACTTGAAACGATCGGGGGAATTTACAGTAGCTGTTTGGTGTGAATTACATCAGCCGGTCTCAAGCGAAAAAAAAATTGTCTTATCTTGTCTTATATTTAGGAGTTAGTGTCAATTTAATTATCAAATTAGAACAGTGATATTGATAGTGATAGCTTTCCGTGCTTCTTTCTTCACTTGAAATGTGTCTATAACTACAATGTTGTCTACTTTGCATGCTGTTGTTAAACTATATATTACATGTCCACTCACACAGACCATGGATTGTATCTTTAATAATTTGTTCAGTTGGCATGTTGGTGAATAGGGCAATGTTAAGTGGTTCTATTTAACATGCTATAATTCTCTTTTATTTGTAATCTCCAAAGATGTATTGCATAATATGTTCTTCATCTTAAACACATAGTTTTTCCTTGTCCTGTTTTGTTCTGTAAATAGAGACTCCAGCTGATATTCTTATGCAGTTCGTTTGTAGAACGTTGGTCTCATCTCTGTGCGCTGAAAAGTATCTCGATCCCTGACCATTTCTCCCGCCGCATGTACCCTCATGTCCACAGTGTCTGACATGCCCTGTTTCCATCTTCGTTCCGAGTTACCCCTGCCTCTTCTCTCAGAAACATGCCCTATAACACTGATCTTTCCGTTGCGTTGAGTTGAGCTAAGAACTGACATCACTGCACTCAGGACTTTCCCATACACGCTCCGTCCCCTCGTTCAACCGCCAGCGAAGAGCCACACTACTAATAGTTCCACCGCTATCTGATTGAAAGTTCTCCTGGTCTTCCCTCTCAGTTTTGAGATTCTACCAGAACCCCTGCCAATCCCCCGCAATCTCATCCTTTCCACATACGAGTTCTCAAACTATTCCCCCCCCCCCTCCCCACTTTTCCACCTGGTCCCACGGGTGCATGACCAGCTCTCTCTTGTCCATAGGTAATCTACCACCAAGAGGTGCATTCCCTGCCAGCATAACAGCCTGTTCATTCTCCCGCATGGCCAGGGCAAAAAAATCCACATAATTCTCACAATCTGTGAGCTCTTAAGTGAGGTGAGTCATTCCACAAGAAACATTCCTTTCTCCACCTTACTAAGCATACTCCTTGAGTCCGTAATGAATGCAGTGTGTATTGCAGTAGTCACCTTTAACCAATAGAATGCCACTGTGACTGCTTCTACTTCCACTCTCATGCTGGAGGTCGTAAGTCGAATTTTTAAGAATCATCCACAAGCCTTCTCAGTGAAGTCCCAACCACTGTTTCTCACCACTGACCCACCCATATAGATCACTATGTCACCTTGATGTGTGTTACCCTAGATCAGTTGTTGCATCTCAAACTGTGCAGCCTGCTACCTATGCTCGCCACTCACAACCCAGTGTGACTATTATATTGTGCCAGTCCGTCATGTCTGCCGGTACTTCATCTCTTTTTCATGATTGATGGTCTCTACATCACACACTTAAAGTATAAATATTTCCGAATGTACCATCCAGGACCTGTCCCTTCTTAGTCGTATAAACAGTTTTTGGGTGTTGCCTTACGCCAACTGCCTCCACTATCTCGTTGTTATCCACAAACATCCAACTCAACAAATGCCCTTTCAAGGGTCCAAACAAGTGAAAGTCTGATGGCCCCAAGTCTGGACTCTATGCTGAATGTTTCAAACCCCTAACTATCAGTACATGTAGTATATCCACTATGCGCAGCCGTATGAGTGTGGGTGTTGTCGTGCAAGAGGCAAGAGCAATAATCTTTTTTGAGAGAAGTCCCTGGCCTTTTCAGTTGAATCGCAGGCTTCATATTATTCACTAGCATGTCACTGTACCGAGCACTAATTGCAGTTTCACCCTTTTCCTGGAAATACACCCGTTGATGTACTATTGTTGAAGAATTATGGAGGAAATTGAAAGAAAAGCGTTTCTATCAGCGATCACATGGGAAACACGGAACAAGTAAACAACAACAGCTGTAGTATGAAACAAACATGAGATCCCCATCATATGGGAAACACACGGAACAAGTGAACAACAACAGCTGTAGTATGAAACAAACATGAGATCCCCATCACATGGGAAACACAAGGAACAAGTGAACAACAGCTGTAGTATGAAACAAACATGAGATCCCCATCACATGGGAAACACACGGAACAAGTGAACAACAGCTGTAGTATGAAACAAACATGAGATCCCCATCACATGGGAAACACACGGAACAAGTGAACAACAACAGCTGTAGCATGAAACAAACATGAGATCCCCATCACATGGGAAACACAAGGAACAAGTGAACAACAACAGCTGTAGTATGAAACAAACATGAGATCCCCATCACATGGGAAACACAAGGAACAAGTGAACAACAACAGCTGTAGTATGAAACAAACATGAGATCCCCATCACATGGGAAACACACGGAACAAGTGAACAACAGCTGTAGTATGAAACAAACATGAGATCCCCATCACATGGGAAACACACGGAACAAGTGAACAACAACAGCTGTAGCATGAAACAAACATGAGATCCCCATCATATGGGAAACACATGGAACAAGTGAACAACAACAGCTGTAGTATGAAACAAACATGAGATCCCCATCACATGGGAAACACATGGAACAAGTGAACAACAACAGCTGTAGTATGAAACAAACATGAGATCCCCATCACATGGGAAACACACGGAACAAGTGAACAACAGCTGTAGTATGAAACAAACATGAGATCCCCATCACATGGGAAACACACGGAACAAGTGAACAACAACAGCTGTAGCATGAAACAAACATGAGATCCCCATCACATGGGAAACACAAGGAACAAGTGAACAACAACAGCTGTAGTATGAAACAAACATGAGATCCCCATCACATGGGAAACACAAGGAACAAGTGAACAACAACAGCTGTAGTATGAAACAAACATGAGATCCCCATCACATGGGAAACACACGGAACAAGTGAACAACAGCTGTAGTATGAAACAAACATGAGATCCCCATCACATGGGAAACACACGGAACAAGTGAACAACAACAGCTGTAGCATGAAACAAACATGAGATCCCCATCATATGGGAAACACATGGAACAAGTGAACAACAACAGCTGTAGTATGAAACAAACATGAGATCCCCATCACATGGGAAACACACGGAACAAGTGAACAACAGCTGTAGTATGAAACAAACATGAGATCCCCATCATATGGGAAACACACGGAACAAGTGAACAACAACAGCTGTAGTATGAAACAAACATGAGATCCTCATCACATGGGAAACACACGGAACAAGTGAACAACAGCTGGCCAATACCTAAATTTTCAAAGCTTCACACCTGTCCAGTACAAACGGGGCTTAGTACGGACCTTGTTTGACCGTGCTAGAAAGATATGCACCCAGGACACACTGACAGAGGAATTTGAAACTCTGAAGAATGTCTTAAACCTGAATGGGTACTCCACAGGATTTATAAAGCGCCACTGCCAACAGCCCAAACCCAAAGCAGACGTAACTACAGTCCCTAAACTCAAGGTATTCATCCAGCTAACCTTTCGAGGGGATGACGTAATGCAACGTCTACAAGACCGGCTTACTACAGCTGTAGGCCGAACATTCTGTGCGGCAACTCCAGTCATTAGATTTAAAACCGTACCGATTCCTACACCAGCAGTCAAAGAGCCTGTTCCTCTGTACGCCACAAGCAATTGTATTTACCAATTCACATGTAGATGCAAGGCCGTTTACATTGGTAGAACTGAGAGACAGCTTAACAAACGGGTGTTAGAACACATACCTCAATGGGTCAACAAGATACAACACACAAGAGATGCTAGCCTCGTGGAGCCGACACACCGGAAGCTCCCGGCGTCTTCAATAGGTAGGCACATCGTCGACAGTGGCCATGTTGTGGACAGAAACACTGCCTTTCGCGTGTTGTTTAACACACAAAATACTCGCTTGTTAAAATTTGCAGAAGCAATTATGATCTATCAACGCAAGCCAGAATTGTGCAAACAGAAAGACATGTTAGTCAGCTTAAAATTACCGTGGTAGATAAGTGACAGTACTGTGCGAATATGTGTATATTTCAACTTGAAGGATTTATCTAGTTAATTCACGTAAGTTGTGTGATTTCTACAGTATGTACCTGACGAGATGCAGCGAAATATGCCAGGCAATAAATCGTGCAATCTATTGTTTGTGTCTTCGTTATTCAAACAACAGCTGTAGCATTAAACAAACATGAGATCCCCATCACATGGGAAACACACGGAACAAGTGAACAACAACAGCTGTAGCATGAAACAAACATGAGATCCCCATCATATGGGAAACACACGGAACAAGTGAACAACAACAGCTGTAGTATGAAACAAACATGAGATCCCCATCACATGGGAAACACATGGAACAAGTGAACAACAACAGCTGTAGTATGAAACAAACATGAGATCCCCATCACATGGGAAACACACGGAACAAGTGAACAACAACAGCTGTAGCATGAAACAAACATGAGATCCCCATCACATGGGAAACACACGGAACAAGTTAACAACAACAGCTGTAGTATGAAACAAACATGAGATCCCCATCACATGGGAAACACACGGAACAAGTGAACAACAACAGCTGTAGTGTGAAACAAACATGAGATCCCCATCACATGGGAAACACACGGAACAAGTGAACAACAACAGCTGTAGTATGAAACAAACATGAGATCCCCATCACATGGGAAACACATGGAACAAGTGAACAACAACAGCTGTAGTATGAAACAAACATGAGATCCCCATCACATGGGAAACACACGGAACAAGTGAACAACAACAGCTGTAGCATGAAACAAACATGAGATCCCCATCACATGGGAAACACACGGAACAAGTGAACAACAACAGCTGTAGCATGAAACAAACATGAGATCCCCATCACATGGGAAACACACGGAACAAGTGAACAACAACAGCTGTAGCATGAAACAAACATGAGATCCCCATCACATGGGAAACACACGGAACTAGTGAACAACAACAGCTGTAGCATGAAACAAACATGAGATCCCCATCACATGGGAAACACACGGAACTAGTGAACAACAACAGCTGTAGTATGAAACAAACATGAGATCCCCATCATATGGGAAACACACAGAACAAGTGAACAACAACAGCTGTAGTATGAAACAAACATGAGATCCCCATCATATGGGAAACACACGGAACAAGTGAACAACAACAGCTGTAGCATGAAACAAACATGAGATCCCCATCATATGGGAAACACACGGGACAAGTGAACAACAACAGCTGTAGTATGAAACAAACATGAGATCCCCATCACATGGGAAACACGGAACAAGTGAACAACAGCTGTAGCATGAAACAAACATGAGATCCCCATCACATGGGAAACACACAGAACAAGTGAACAACAACAGCTGTAGTATGAAACAAACATGAGATCCCCATCACATGGGAAACACACGGAACAAGTGAACAACAACAGCTGTAGTATGAAACAAACATGAGATCCCCATCATATGGGAAACACACAGAACAAGTGAACAACAACAGCTGTAGTATGAAACAAACATGAGATCCCCATCACATGGGAAACACACGGAACAAGTGAACAACAACAGCTGTAGCATGAAACAAACATGAGATCCCCATCATATGGGAAACACACGGAACAAGTGAACAACAACAGCTGTAGTATGAAACAAACATGAGATCCCCATCATATGGGAAACACACGGAACAAGTGAACAACAACAGCTGTAGTATGAAACAAACATGAGATCCCCATCACATGGGAAACACACGGAACAAGTGAACAACAACAGCTGTAGTATGAAACAAACATGAGATCCCCATCATATGGGAAACACACGGAGCAAGTGAACAACAACAGCTGTAGCATGAAACAAATATGAGATCCCCATCATATGGGAAACACACGGAACAAGTGAACAACAACAGCTGTAACATGAAACAAACATGAGATCCACATCACATGGGAAACACACGGAACAAGTGAACAACAACAGCTGTAGCATGTAACAAACATGAGATCCCCATCATATGGGAAACACACGGAACAAGTGAACAACAACAGCTGTAGTATGAAACAAACATGAGATCCCCATCACATGGGAAACACACGGAACAAGTGAACAACAGCTGGACAGTACCTAAATTTTCAAAGCTTCACACCTGTCCAGTACAAACGGGGCTTAGTACGGACCTTGTTTGACCGTGCTAGAAAGATATGCACCCAGGACACACTGACAGAGGAATTTGAAACTCTGAAGAATGTCTTAAACCTGAATGGGTACTCCACAGGATTTATAAAGCGCCACTGCCAACAGCCCAAACCCAAAGCAGACGTAACTACAGTCCCTAAACTCAAGGTATTCATCCAGCTAACCTTTCGAGGGGATGACGTAATGCAACGTCTACAAGACCGGCTTACTACAGCTGTAGGCCGAACATTCTGTGCGGCAACTCCAGTCATTAGATTTAAAACCGTACCAATTCCTACACCAGCAGTCAAAGAGCCTGTTCCTCTGTACGCCACAAGCAATTGTATTTACCAATTCACATGTAGATGCCAGGCCGTTTACATTGGTAGAACTGAGAGACAGCTTAACAAACGGATGTTAGAACACATACCTCAATGGGTCAACAAGATACAACACACAAGAGATGCTAGCCTCGTGGAGCCGACACACCGGAAGCTCCCGGCGTCTTCAATAGGTAGGCACATCGTCGACAGTGGCCATGTTGTGGACAGAAACACTGCCTTTCGCGTGTTGTTTAACACACAAAATACTCGCTTGTTAAAATTTGCAGAAGCAATTATGATCTATCAACGCAAGCCAGAATTGTGCAAACAGAAAGACATGTTAGTCAGCTTAAAATTACCGTGGTAGATAAGTGACAGTACTGTGCGAATATGTGTATATTTCAACTTGAAGGATTTATCTAGTTAATTCACGTAAGTTGTGTGATTTCTACAGTATGTACCTGACGAGATGCAGCGAAATATGCCAGGCAATAAATCGTGCAATCTATTGTTTGTGTCTTCGTTATTCAAACAACAGCTGTAGCATTAAACAAACATGAGATCCCCATCACATGGGAAACACACGGAACAAGTGAACAACAACAGCTGTAGCATGAAACAAACATGAGATCCCCATCATATGGGAAACACACGGAACAAGTGAACAACAACAGCTGTAGCATGAAACAAACATGAGATCCCCATCATATGGGAAACACACGGGACAAGTGAACAACAACAGCTGTAGTATGAAACAAACATGAGATCCCCATCACATGGGAAACACGGAACAAGTGAACAACAGCTGTAGCATGAAACAAACATGAGATCCCCATCACATGGGAAACACACAGAACAAGTGAACAACAACAGCTGTAGTATGAAACAAACATGAGATCCCCATCACATGGGAAACACACGGAACAAGTGAACAACAACAGCTGTAGTATGAAACAAACATGAGATCCCCATCATATGGGAAACACACAGAACAAGTGAACAACAACAGCTGTAGTATGAAACAAACATGAGATCCCCATCACATGGGAAACACACGGAACAAGTGAACAACAACAGCTGTAGTATGAAACAAACATGAGATCCCCATCACAAGGGAAACACACAGAACAAGTGAACAACAACAGCTGCAGCATGCAACAAACATGAGATCCCCATCACATGGGAAACACACGGAACAAGTCAACAACAACAGCTGTAGCATGAAACAAACATGAGATCCCTATCACATGGGAAACACACGGAACAAGTGAACAACAACAGCTGTAGCATGAAACAAACATGAGATCCCTATCATATGGGAAACACACGGAACAAGTGAACAACAACAGCTATAGTATGCAACAAACATGAGATCCCTATCACATGGGAAACACATGGAACAAGTTAACAACAACAGCTGTAGTATGAAACAAACATGAGATCCCTATCACATGGGAAACACACGGAACAAGTGAACAACAACAGCTGTAGCATGAAACAAACATGAGATCCCCATCATATGGGAAACACACGGAACAAGTGAACAACAACAGCTGTAGTATGAAATAAACATGAGATCCCTATCACATGGGAAACACACGGAAAAAGTGAACAACAACAGCTGTAGCATGAAACAAACATGAGATCCCCATCATATGGGAAACACACGGAACAAGTGAACAACAACAGCTGTAGTATGAAACAAACATGAGATCCCTATCACATGGGAAACACACAGAACAAGTGAACATCAACAGCTGTAGCATGAAACAAACATGAGATCCCTATCACATGGGAAACACACGGAACAAGTGAACAACAACAGCTGTAGTATGAAACAAACATGAGATCCCTATCACATGGGAAACACACGGAACAAGTGAACAACAACAGCTGTAGCATGAAACAAACATGAGATCCCCATCACATGGGAAACACACGGAACAAGTGAACAACAACAGCTGTAGTATGAAACAAACATGAGATCCCCATCACATGGGAAACACGGAACAAGTGAACAACAGCTGTAGCATGAAACAAACATGAGATCCCCATCACATGGGAAACACACGGAACAAGTGAACAACAACAGCTGTAGTATGAAACAAACATGAGATCCCCATCACATGGGAAACACACGGAACAAGTGAACAACAACAGCTGTAGTATGAAACAAACATGAGATCCCCATCATATGGGAAACACACAGAACAAGTGAACAACAACAGCTGTAGTATGAAACAAACATGAGATCCCCATCACATGGGAAACACACGGAACAAGTGAACAACAACAGCTGTAGTATGAAACAAACGTGAGATCCCCATCACAAGGGAAACACACAGAACAAGTGAACAACAACAGCTGCAGCATGAAACAAACATGAGATCCCCATCACATGGGAAACACACGGAACAAGTGAACAACAACAGCTGTAGCATGAAACAAACATGAGATCCCTATCACATGGGAAACACACGGAACAAGTGAACAACAACAGCTGTAGCATGAAACAAACATGAGATCCCCATCATATGGGAAACACACGGAACAAGTGAACAACAACAGCTGTAGTATGAAACAAACATGAGATCCCTATCACATGGGAAACACACGGAACAAGTGAACAACAACAGCTGTAGCATGAAACAAACATGAGATCCCTATCACATGGGAAACACACGGAACAAGTGAACAACAACAGCTGTAGTATGAAACAAACATGAGATCCCTATCACATGGGAAACACACGGAACAAGTGAACAACAACAGCTGTAGCATGAAACAAACATGAGATCCCTATCACATGGGAAACACACGGAACAAGTGAACAACAACAGCTGTAGTATGAAACAAACATGAGATCCCTATCACATGGGAAACACACGGAACAAGTGAACAACAACAGCTGTAGTATGAAACAAACATGAGATCCCTATCATATGGGAAACACACGGAACAAGTGAACAACAACAGCTGTAGTATGAAACAAACATGAGATCCCTATCACATGGGAAACACACGGAACAAGTGAACAACAACAGCTGTAGTATGAAACAAACATGAGATCCCTATCATATGGGAAACACACGGAACAAGTGAACAACAACAGCTGTAGTATGAAACAAACATGAGATCCCATCACATGGGAAACACACGGAACAAGTGAACAACAACAGCTGTAGCATGAAACAAACATGAGATCCCCATCAATGGGAAACACACGGAACAAGTGAACAACAACAGCTGTAGATGAAACAAACATGAGATCCCCATCAATGGGAAACACACGGAACAAGTGAAACAACAGCTGTAGCATGAAACAAACATGAGATCCCTATCACATGGGAAACACACGGAACAAGTGAACAACAACAGCTGTAGTATGAAACAAACATGAGATCCCTATCACATGGGAAACACACGGAACAAGTGAACAACAACAGCTGTAGCATGAAACAAACATGAGATCCCTATCACATGGGAAACACACGGAACAAGTGAACAACAACAGCTGTAGCATGAAACAAACATGAGATCCCCATCACATGGGAAACACATGGAACAAGTGAACAACAACAGCTGTAGTATGAAACAAACATGAGATCCCCATCATATGGGAAACACACGGAACAAGTGAACAACAACAGCTGTAGCATGAAACAAACATGAGATCCCCATCACATGGGAAACACACGGAACAAGTGAACAACAACAGCTGTAGTATGAAACAAACATGAGATCCCCATCACATGGGAAACACACGGAACAAGTGAACAACAACAGCTGTAGCATGAAACAAACATGAGATCCCCATCATATGGGAAACACACGGAACAAGTGAACAACAACAGCTGTAGTATGAAACAAACATGAGATCCCCATCACATGGGAAACACATGGAACAAGTGAACAACAACAGCTGTAGTATGAAACAAACATGAGATCCCCATCATATGGGAAACACACGGAACAAGTGAACAACAACAGCTGTAGCATGAAACAAACATGAGATCCCCATCATATGGGAAACACACGGAACAAGTGAACAACAACAGCTGTAGTATGAAACAAACATGAGATCCCCATCACATGGGAAACACACGGAACAAGTGAACAACAACAGCTGTAGCATGAAACAAACATGAGATCCCCATCATATGGGAAACACACGGAACAAGTGAACAACAACAGCTGTAGTATGAAACAAACATGAGATCCCCATCACATTTATGCAAAATCAACATCTGCGAGATGAGATGCTTGCAGATAGCTGCCAACTTAATTTTGGATTAAGACTAAGAAATGGTGTTACCAGACAGACAGTAGGATTCATATGTCGTGCCACATTTATTGAAAGGCAGAAGATCAAATGGTTTGGCTATCTAGTTAGATTGCAACACCATCAACTGTTGTTTGTCCATCAAGATTGATGATGACCATTCATTTCATCCAGTGGGGTGAAAGTATGGAGCCGTGAGTTCTAAGGTGGCTGATAAGGCCTATTTTGGCTCGAAATATTCTTTGAAAATGTGGGCAAAGAATGCTTGATGTTTCTGGAGGAGGATTTTCTACAGTGGTTTTTCTGTCCAGCCTTTTCTTCACAGCTCTTGCAGTCCTGGTTGCTTCACAAGTGACTGCACCCTTGCGTGATGATGTACGCCACAAATTTCGGTCTTTGTAAACAATGTCCTAAGTCTCATCATGAATTCCAAAAACTTTCAGTGAGATTTTTAGAGTGTCTTTAAAGTGCTTCCTCTGGCCCACTTGGGAGCATTTACCACAACGCAGCTCACTGTAAAAAAATTTGTTTAGGGGACCTGTCATCTGGCATGCGAGTCAAGTGACCAGCCCAGTGAATCTGATTCTTCGTAGAGTGTGGATACTGGTCATGGATGCTTTTTCTAGCACTTCAGTGTCTGAGATCTTGTCTTGCCACTTAATCTTCAATAGCTTCCTAAGGCAGGCTGTATGGAAGTGGTTTAATTTCCTAGCAGTGTCGCTGATAAACAGTCCAGATTTCACAAGCATATAGCAATGTGGATAGTACAACTGCTTTGTAGACTTTCAGCTTTGTTTGCAGGCTTATTCCAGTTCTAAGAGATAATCAGGGTGCAAACAATTGAAAGTCTGATGGCCCCAAGTCTGGACTCTATGCTGGATGTTTCAAAACCCTAACCATCAGAACATGTAGTATATCCACTATGTGCAGCCGTATGAGTGTGGGTGTTGTCGTGCTTTATATAATTTCATAAGAGATGTTGAATGAAAGAATGTACGAGAGGAAATAGAGAAGAAGGGCAGAATGTCAGACGGGCCTGCGTGCCCAATTCTTAACCCTTTGAAAATAAAGATTTTTGTTCGTTCGTTCGTTCTGTCCCATACATTCTTGTACAGTCTTACAAAGGCCATACTGGCCTTGGAGATTCTTGCATTCACTTCATCATCAATTGTGGCAGCTTGTGACACAGTGCTGCCAAGATAGGTGAATTTGTCCACAGCACTAGTCTGTGACCATTAACTTTGATATTCGGCATGGTGTGATTAATACCTGAAGCTGTCTGATACATAACTACAGTCTTCTCGAAGCTGATATTGAGCCCAAAGTTGGCACAGGCATGTGAGAAAGCTGAAACATTGTGTTGCATGTCCGCCACTGAGTTGGCGTATAGAGCGCAATCATCAGCAAACAGGAGCTCTGTGACAGTGTCGCTGTTAATTTTTGTTTTAGCTTTCAGCCTTCTGAGATTGAATAACTTTCCATCCATGTGGTAATTGATGTCTATTCCAATATCTTTCTCGAAGGCATTTGTCAGCATAGTTGAAAACATGAGGCTGAACAGTGTGGGTGCCAGACACAGCCGTGCTTCACTCCATTGGTTACAGGAAAGGGCTCACCATTTTCGTGGACTCTTGCCTGCATGCCATCATGAAATAACTGCCAGCACTGCCACTACATCACAGAAGATCTGATATGAAAGCAAGAGGACGCCCGAGAAAAACATGGATTAGCGATATCAAAGACATTGTACAATGGAATTACATTATCCGGTTCACCATAGGGCACTTGAATGTCAACTCTTCATTCCCATGGTGCTTGAAAAAATAAGAGGAAGATGATAATGATGATAATATTCATATACAAATATACTACTGTTTAGGAATTTGAGCATAATTAGTAGCCAAGTCAATGTTGTGCCAGATGGCGTGGTCAATGCTTGAGTTTTTGTTTGACTTATTTAGTACAATATGCGTTCTATGACTCAGAAGATCAAAGCCAAAGTGTCTCATATCTTTGCTATCTGCATATTCAGAATGCATATTACACACCCAGGTTAGTGTTAGTTGCATACCCTTTACAGGACATCGAAGTTAACCCTAGCATTTTTTTTTAACAGTTTGTGATTTCTTGGCAAGTTTACGTTCAGTAGTTTGCCATTGCTTTATGAACGACTGCATTTATATCATAATATGGAAACCAACGCAACGAGAGCTACTTCCAAATTGTCCGCAGTTATGTTTCTAACACGGTATGCACGAGTTGCGTGTATAGCCCCTTCGCCACAGAGCCACGTAGAAAGTTTAAATATATTACTACCTCCCATTATCTGCAATCAGTTGTCCTTGTTATTTTTCAGAGAGCTTCACCACATAACAAATAACCATGGCATTCAGCCTATCTCTAGCTCGTGGCCTACAGAAGTGTATGGCCAACAAGTGGGAGGGCAGTGATACCAGCGATTATGACTTCACTGTTGTTGTGGAGGACACATCATTCAAGTGTCATCGCTTCATTCTCAGCGCATGCTCAGGCTTCTTCCGGGGACTCTTTAATTCAAACATGAAGGAGCAGTTAGAAGTCGTGTATGTCTTGTTGCAATTTCTGCAAGCACATTTGATACCCTAATCAACGCTTTGTATACAGGTAAAAAAGGACTTAGCGATGATAATCTTTTAGACGTGTGGTCTGCCACAGAAATGCTGCAGATTGACTACTTAACAGAAGAGTGTCAGAAATTTGCGAAGGAAAACATATCTGTTGACAACTGTTGCGGTATCCTCAACCAAGCAACTTTGTTTGCTACACAAAATGTGATAGATTATTCGCTGGATTTTATTGTCAGACATTTTAAAAATGTAAGGGAGCAAGGCAGTCTTCTTCAGTTATCCTTTGACTATTTCTACAAAGTAATAGCACATGATTGTCTAGCAACAGATTGTGAGGAGCTGGTAGTGGATGCAGTCTTGGACTGGGTGGAGTACACCCCACCATCTGCACACAGGACATCGCTGCATTCTGGTAATAGTTACACTAAGTGTTGATTGTTGAACAGAAATGTTTGCATGCAGTATAACGTACATATGTATGATGTATATGTGTATGTGTGTGTATAGATGTATGTGTGTGTTCAGATGTATATGTCTGTATACATATATGAGCATTTGTGTGGGTGTGTGTGTGTGTATTCTTTTTGAATATATTGCGGATAGGCTGGATATGCAATATATCCAACGTGAATGACGTTCATGAAAGAAAGGGGGAGAGGGTGTGTACTGTTCAAGAACACATCGTCCAGTAGAGAACAGCATGCGCTACAGTTGACACCAGACTGTCTTTCATTGACTATGTAAACTTAAAAGAAATAAAGCTTTTGTTATTGGGACATGAGATGTGAGAACACTGCAACCTGGAAAACATCAAGAGGGAAATTTAAAGAATGAATTGGAGAGTTTTGGTCATGGACCATAGCTTTAGGAAGGGAAAATCCCAACTGCACCTCCACATGGTAGAGGATGGAAACACACCACGGTGTGGCTAACACAGCTCTGGGGACCGAGTATCCACCGGAATAAGTGGACAACTCTGCAGCTGAGCAGAGCAGGGCACTCACTTGTCCTGACAGTCGGAAATGGCTGTCAAAGGCATAGTTAAAAGAACACCATATGAATGTGGAAGGCAAGGGGAAACCACCACATTATATTAGATTTAATGGCGACACACATTTCAGAAATAGTGAACGACGTTAATGGCTATCTTAGGATACCCTCGTCCGGTAGGGACAGTCATAAGCTACAGGTGACACCAGACCGTCATCCAGCTACTGATGGCAAAACTAAAACTATAACTAAACTAAATAAATTTAGAGTAGGAACATGGAATGTTAGGACATTAAATGAGCTAGGAAAGTTAAACAATGTTCTAAGAGAACAAAAACACAATAATTTATTCTGGAAGGGACACATGTAAAAAGTGTAGGAATAATATTTGATGAAAAAACAGCCAAGTCAATTAATGGATACCGGTGTATTTCAGATAGAGTTATAATGGTCAAAATCAAAGGCAAACCAATGGATATAAATATTATACAAGTATATGCACCAACAACAAGCAGTAGTGATGAAGAAATACAACACTTTTACGATGAAATAGAAATGGCAATAGCTCAAATTGGATCACAAGAAATACAAATAATACTGGGAGATTTTAATGCAAAAGTAGGAAAGGGAAAAATAGAGGATATAGTGGGGAATTACGGTTTAGGTACAAGAAATGAATGAGGAGAGAAACTAATAGAATGGGCAAATATTAATGATATGATAATTGGAAACACATGGTTTAAACACCATAAAAGATGACTATACACATGGAAAAGCCCTGATATGAAAATATGCAACCAAATTGACTACATACTTATTAATAAAAGATTTCAAAATGCATTAATTAATGTAAAGACAATGCCTGTTGCTGACCGTAATAGTGATCAAAGATTAAAGAGAGGGGGAAAAAACGGTTAAGAACTTGAGACTTAATAAAGAGGTTCTTAAAGTAGATAAAGAAATTCTAGAACAATACAGAGTGACTGTGAAAAATAGGTACAATGCAGTAGCTAAAATACAGAGTATAAATGAACAATGGGAAATGTTAAGGGACTCCATTCATCAAACTAGCAAAGAAATATTACCGGAGAGAAGCCAAAAACCTAAGAAAAAATGGATGAATGAAGAAATCCTAATGCTGATGGACAAAAGGAAACAGAATAAAAATGACAAACAAGAGTATGCTAAGATAAATAAAGAAATAAGAGATAAATGTGTGAAGGAAAAAGAAAGTTGGTTAAACAAGCAGTTCAAAAAAATTGAATTACATTCCATTAAAGATAAAAAAAAGTATGCACAGACAAATCAGTGAGCTAATGGGAAGAAAAATAAGAATAAATACAGGGTTTTTGAAATCAAAAACAGGAAAGATATTATTGGAGGAAGGAGCTATAATGAAGAGGTGGAATGAGTATATAAGAGAATTATATAATGGAGAAAGGGAAGAATTAACAGAAGAAAGTAACTTAGAAGGTCCACCTGTTCTAAAAGAAGAAGTCGCTGACGCTATGAAACATATGAAGAAAGGAAAAACAGCTGGGCCAGATGAAATCACAGTAGAAGAATTAGATGTATTGGGAGAATTTGGGGTAGATATATTAACCAAAATGCTGAATGATATTTACAATAGTGGATATTTACTGAGCGATATGCTAAAATCTGTATTTATAGCGATACCAAAGAGACCAGGAGCAATTGAATGTGAAGATTTTCATACAATTAACCTCATAAACCATGTCACTAAGCTTCTACTCAGAATTATAATCATTTTGTATGTGTCAAGATGTGAGGATGTGTGAGTGTGTGTGAGGATGTGTGTGAGTGTGGGGATATATGTGTGCTAGGGATGTGTGGGTGGGGGTATGTGTTTGGATGGGTTGGGGTGTGTGGGTGTTGGTGGGTAGTGATATTTGTGGGTGTTGGTGGGATGTGTGGGGGTGAAAGTAGGGGTGTGGGGGATGTGTGTTTGGGACGGGTGCGGGGGATGTGTGTTTGGGTGGGGGATGTGTATGGGTGGGTGGAGATGTGTGGATGGTTTGGGGAAGTGTGTGTGGGTGGCAGGGTTGTGTGGGTAGGGGATGTGTGTGGGTGGATTGGAGATGTAAGGGCGGGTGGGGTGAAGTGTATGGTGTGTGGGTTTGGGATATGTGTGTGGTATGTTGGTGGGGGATGTGTGGGAGGGGGTATGTTTGTGGTGGTATGGGTGAGGATATGTGTGTGGGTGGGGGGTAGTGTGTGGGTGGGAGATGTGTTCGTTGATAGGGAATGTGTGGGTGGGGGTGTGTGAGTGGCTTAGGGATGTGTAGGTGGTTGAGGGATGTGTATGTGTCGGGGTGGGATGCATGAGTGGGTGGAGGATGTGTGTGGTTTGGGGTATTGTGATCGAGAGATGTTTGGTTGGGGTGGGTGTGTAGTGGAGGATGTGTGGGTGAGTGAGTGTGCGTTGGTGGATGGGTGGGGAATGTGTGTGGGTGGGGAGAGGTGTGTGGTGTGTTCATTGGGGATATGTGTGTGGGGTGTGAGTGAGTGGGGGTATGTGGGGTGGGTGGGTGAGGGGATATGTGTGTGGTGTGTAGGTGGGTATGTGTGGGTGAGGGATATGTGTGTGGTGCATGGGTTGGGAATATTACGCGCTAGGGGATGTATGTGATGTGCGGGTGGGGCATGTGTGTGGTGGGGGATTGGGTTAGGGCATGTGTGGGTGGGTGGAGGATGTATGTGTGGGTGGTGGAGTGTGTGTGAGCGGATTGGGGATGTATAGGTGGTTAGGGCGATGTGTGTGTGGGTAGGGAGATGTCAGTTGGTGGGGATGTGTGTGTATGGTTTCAAGATGTGGATGTGCGATGTGTGGGTTGGTGGGGGATGTGTGTGCGTGGGTAGGGAATATGTGGTCGATGGAGGTGTGACTGGGGGATGGGTGATTGGAGGTGTGGGTGGGGAGAGGATGTGTGGGTTAGGATGTGGGTGAGCACAGGATGTGTGGATTGATGGGGGATGTTTGTCGGTGGCGAGTATGTTTGGGTTGGGAGAACAGGTGAGGGCAGTGTGTGTGGGTGGGGGATGTGCGGGAGGGGGATGGGTCAGTTAGTGGGGTATGTATGTGTCCCTGGGTGTGTGGGTAGGTGGGGGTGTGTGTGTGGGTGGGGTGATGTGTAGGTAGGTGGGAGATGGGCCTCATAACATGGTAATTTGCCTTGTTTATATTTACAACATTCATTTCACAATGTTTATTTTTCTTCCTATGTGAATGTATAATGCTCTTGATGAACGAAAGATGAGTGATTGGAAGGGCCGAATGTAAGACGGGCTTTCATGCCCAATTTGTGACCCTTTTAAAATAAAGTTGATTTGATTTGATTTGATTTGATTTATAACGAGAAGAACAAGAAAAAAAAAAAATGGAAATTAGTGAAGAACAGTATGGTTTTATGGAAGGATAGGGTACAAACAATGCAATATATACATTACGGACACTAATAGAAAGGTCAGTAGAAAAACAGAGGGACATATATTTGTGCTTCATAGATTATACTAAGGCATTTGATAAAGTAAAACATGATAAGCTGGTTAAAATGTTGGAAGATATCAACATTGATGGGAAAGATTTAAGAATAATAAAGAATATTTACTGGAACCAAGTAGTAGCAAATAAAATGGGAAATAAAGAGGGTTGTTACGAACAGATAAAGCTAGGAGTACGACGGGTGTGTCTTGTCACCCGATCTCTTCTCCCTAAATAGCGAAGTTATAATAAAAGCGATCAAAGAGAAGCCAGGAATACTAATAGGAGGATATAATATAAACAATATACGCTATGCAGATGACACAGTATTGGTGGCGGATAATGCAGCAGACCTGCAACAATTATTGAACATTGTAGTATCAGAGAGTGCACAGTAAGGACTCTCCTTGAATATCAAGAAAACAGTAACAATGGTGATATCAAAGAAAATGGGGACACCAAAATGTGACATAGAAATAGAAGATGAAATCCTTAACCAAGTGGATAATTTTAAATACCTAGGGGCACGTATAGCATCAGATGGAAGATGTACAACAGAGATTAAGAGCAGAATAGGGCAGGCAAAAGCCGCATTTAAGAAAATGAAGGGTATCTTATGCAATAAGTCGCTATCGATGAATGTAAGAAAGAGAGTGCTAAAATGCTATATAGAACCAGTTTTGCTGTATGGCAGCGAATCTTGGAATGTAAATGAACAAATTTGGAAGAACGTGGAAGCAACAGAGATGTGGTTTTTAAGGCGAATGTTGCGAATTCCTTGGACTGCCAGAGTAACTAACAATGATTGCCTGAAAGAGGCTAATGAAACTAGAACACTATATACAACAATAAGAAAGAGACAAACAGCTTTCTTTGGTCATGTGATGAGAAGAGAGGCATTGGAGAACATCGTGACAACTGGAAAGATCGAGGGGAAGAGAGGCAGAGGCAGACCAAGAGAAATGATGCTGGACAGATTGAAACGGTGGCATGGAGGAATATCATCAGCAGAGTTGATCCAGAACACCAAAGACCGAGATCTGTCGAGAGCCATGAACACCTACGCCAGCTGGCATGGCACTTGATGATGATGTTGGTAATTGAAAAATATATAGAAATTCCAAAAAATATATGTTTGTTTTATAGACTACAAGAAAGCTTTTGATAGAGTACAACATGAACGACTAATTACATGCCTTCAAGATATTGGAATAGACGGAAAGGGCATCAGACTTATTAGTAACTAGTACTGGGAACAAGTGGCATCTATTAGTTGCGGAAATAATTATTTGTTGTCGATAGAAATCAAATCAAATCAAATCAACTTTATTAGGGTCACAAATTGGGCGCGCAGGCCCGTCTTACATTCGGCCCTTCCAATCACTTGTCTTTCGTTCATCAAGAGTATTATACATTTACATAGGAAGAAAAATAAACATTGTGAAATGAATGTTGTAATCATAAACAAGGCTAATTACCATGTTATGAAGCCCATCTCCCACCTATCCATACATCACCCCACCCACACAACACCCCCACCTACCCACACACACGCGCACCAAGGGACACATACACAACCCCACCTACCGACACACACGCACACCAAGGGACACATACATACCCCACCAATCGACCCATCTCCCTCCCGCACATCCCCCACACACACACACTGCCCTCACCTGATCCCCCAACCAAAACACACGCGCCACCCACAAACATTCCCCCACCAACCCACACATCCCATCCATGCCCATCCACATACACATCCTACCCCACACATCTCCCCACCCACACCTCAAACCACCCATCCCCCAGCCACATCTCCATCGACAACATATTCCCCACCCACACACACAATCCCCCACCAACCCACACATCGCACATCCACTCCCACATCCCCAAACCATACACACACATCCACACCAACTGACATGTCCCTACCCCCCCACCCCCCCACACACACATCTCCCTAACCACCCATACATCCCCAATCCACTCACACACACCCCACCACCCACACATACAACTTCCACCCACCCACACATGCCATAACCTAATCCCCCACCACACAATCCCCCACCAACCCACACATCGCACATCCACTCACACATCCCCAAACCATACACACACATCCCCACCAACTGACATGTCCCTACCCCCCCCCCCCCCCACACACACACACATCTCCCTAACCACCCATACATCCCCAATCCACTTACACACACCCCACCACCCACACATATAACTTCCACCCACCCACACATGCCTTAACGTAATCCCCCACCACACAATCCCCCACCCGCACATCACATACACCCCCTACCACGCACTATTCCCATCCCACGCACCACACACACACATATCCCTCACCAACACATCCCCACTTACACACCACACACATATCCCCCACCCAGATACCACACAATATTCCCACCTACACAGATACCCTTACCCATCCACCCCACATACCCCCACTCACACACCACAAAAATCCCCCACCCACACACACATACCTCACCCACACAATATCCCCAACCAACACACCACACACCTCTCCCCACCCACACATGCATTCCCTACCCGTCCACCAACACACACTCACTCACGCATACATCCTCTACTACGCACCCACACACCCCCAACCAAACATCTCTCGATCACAATACCCCTACCCCCACACACATCCTCCACCCACTCACACATCCCACCCCGACACATACAACTCCCTCACCCACCTACACATCCCTAAGCCACTCACACACCCCCACCCACACATTCCCCATCCACACACACACACATCTCCCACCCACACTCCCCCACATACTTCCCCCAACCACCACAATCCCCTACTCACCCACACATATACCCCACCATACGCACATTCCCCGCACCCATCACACACATCCCCCACATCACACACTATCCTCCACACATACCACCACAAACATACCCTCCACCCACACATCATTCACACATCCCCCACCAACACACCGCACACATATCTCAAACCCACACACCATACACTTCTCCCCACCTGCCCTTGCATCCCCAATCCACCCAACACAATCCCCTACCCACACAACCCCGCCTCCCACACATACTTCCTCAAACCATCCACACATCTCCACCCACATAAACACACATCCCCTGCATCCGTCCCATACACATATCCTCCACCCATACACAAATCCCCCACACCCATTCCAACACCCCTACTTTCACCCCCACACATCCATCCACACATCCCACCAACACCCACAAATACCACTACCCACCCAAATGCATACCCCCACCCACACACACCCACCCACACATATCCCCACACTCACACACATCCTCCACATACACTCACACTTCCTCACATCTAGACACATACAAAATGTCTCACGTTAGTATTGAAACTAGTATGAACAAACTCCCACACTTTACTCATACACATACACTGACAATTTTCATGAGCAGTCTCATAAAAATGTTAAACATGGAGAAAAATGTGTACATAAAATGTATGTGACGTAAAAATAGTGATGCTCTCTCTCTCTCTCTCTCTCTCTCTCTCTCTCTCTCTCTCTCTCTCTCTCTCTCTCTCTCTCTCTCTCTCTCTCTCACACACACACACCCACACACACACACACACACATTCGCTCACACATTCACTCTTCCGCTCATTCATTCACTCTCATGCATTCACTCTCACGCTCACTCATTCACTCTCCCGCTCATTCATTCACTTTCCCGTTCACTCATTCACTCTCCCGCTCACTCATTCACTTTCCCGCTCACTCATTCACTCTCACGCTCACTCGTTCTGTCTCTCATTCACACTCACTGACTCTCTCACTCAAACTACAGTAATGAACATGAGTTTATATTATGCATGATAAAATCAAATGGTATTTAACTGATAATATGACAGATGAGGATACACAAACATATGGATTCGCGTGTTACATAACATGCATGTTACATGACATGCATCTGCTCAGCTCTCTCTCTCTCTCTCTCTCTCTCTCTCTCTCTCTCTCTCTCTCTCTCTCTCTCTCTCTCTCTCTCTCTGTATTCTTTCATATACACACACTCACACACATGCGCGCACTCACACACACGTGCTCACACACACACACACACTAACACATCAACTCTCCCACTGTCTCACTCTCTAACACACAATCCTTCACACACACACACTCACTCTCTCAATCACACTCTCTCACACATACACATACACATGAACGCATGCACGCACGCATACACTCCCTCACTCACTCTCACACATACACGTACGAATGCATGCACTGACACATTCCCCCACCATTTCTCGCTCAATCACTCTCTCCACACACACGCATGCACGTGCGCACACACACATTCACTCTCTCCCTCTCTCTGACACCCACTTTTTCTCTCTCTCTCTCTCTCTCTCTCTCTCTCTCTCTCTCTCTCTCTCTCTCTCTCTCTCTCTCTCTCTCTCTCTCTCTCTCTCTCTGACATCCACTCTTTCTCTCTCTCTCTCTCTCTCTCTGACACCCACTTTCTCTCTCTCTCTCTCTCTCTCTCTCTCTCTCTCTCTCTCTCGCTCTCTCTCTCTCTCTCTCTTGCTTCCACACGTACACACATATATAGTGAGCAATTATAGTTAAACAATTATAATGAACAATTATAATGAACAATTATACCAGTAAATGAATTATGGTGGCATATAGTCGGTATGGATTAAGTATTGAAAGAGTTTTCGGTCAAATGTGTAGGGACTCATTGGAGTTTTCAGATCTGGAGGCAGATAATTCCATAAGTGAGCACCAGAATAGGCGAAACATGTTTTGTATAGGTCCAATCTGGGCTTTGAGACATGTTACAAATTTAGGCGCTTGCTGTTCATTGCATTAGATTGAATCAGCGGCAGAAGATACTCTGGGGTATTTTGAGATATAATTTTATTCACTAATTTGGCTTTGTTGAAAAATAGAGATAAAAATAGATAGAGATAAAAAGAGGTGTCCCCAATCCTATTCACAGCAAGAATTTTTAATCAAGTGGAACTGCCTGAACTTAACATGAATGAAAGAATCATAAACAATATTAGATATGCTGACGATACCGTGTTACTAGCAGAAAGCAAGCAAGAGTTACAAAACCTAGTGGAACAAGTAAACAGGCATAGTGCAGAATATGGCTTAGATAGTAACATCAAAAATAAATGAAAACTATGATAATTAGCAGAGGAAAAGAAAGTTCATCAATGAACATCACAGTAAATGGTTAGAACAAGTAACATGTTTCTTCTATCTTGGTGGACAAGTAATAACAGATGATGGCAGAAGTGAAACAGAAATCAAAAAGATAATAAGAATGGCCAAAAATGCTTTCAACAGCATGAAATCAGTATTAACATCTAGAGAGATTAACAACGCGTTAGAAATGAGAATTGTTTAATATTATGTATATTCAACACTACTGTCTGGCGTGGAAGCCTGGACATTGAACAAACAACTAGAAATTTGAATAGAGCCTTGGAGATGTGGATATACAGATGAATTTGTCGTATTTCATGGAAACAAAAGCAATCAAATACAGAGGTTCTAGAAAAACTAGGAATGAAAAGAGTACATGACAGAAATAAAGAAAAAGAGGCAAGTGAACTAATTTAGCCATGTTAAAAGACATAATACACTTATAAAAACCATACCCCATCTGCCGTGTGTCCACCGTGACGAGGTAGAGGGGCTTGCGCGTTCCAATGACCCCAAGAGCTATGCCGACGGTAGCACAGTTACTAGTAGGGTCACCCATGTCGGACAAGTCAAGGGAGAGGGACCAGACGAAGAGACACACAAACCTGCTGCCTTGTAGGTAGACTGGGAGCAGTCAAAGGCTAGGGAAAGCACCCCGAATAAATGCTTGTCGAAATCGGATGTACTGAGCCACAGGCTTGACAAAGCAGTGCAATGTAACTTAATTCATGATGTCACAAATTAAAATTAACCGTTATGGTGCTAATCCCGCGAAGTCCCATCAGGCGGTGATAGTGCCGGGCCCCCTGCCTCGAGGGGGTCCACCCATGACTACTGGTGGTCACCTTCCCCTGTGCTGTGGAGTCAAGGCACAGAGGAGTAGGTTAAGAGCTATTGACCAAACACCCCGGACACTCAACATACTACAGTGGAATGCCGAAGGAGTTTATAACAAGAAAGTCTCCCTAACAAATCGTCTTCATAAAGATAGAATAGATGTGGCATGCATTCAAGAGACACACCTCAACGCCAATCACAAATTCTCAGTCAGAGGATATCAGGCTACACGTTTCGACCGCGAAGGACACAAAGGAGGAGTTCTAATACTTACACGAAATACAATACCTTGCAGCGAAGTATCTGTGATCTCTGACAACCAAACGGAAATTATAGGTGTTGATATAATGATAAAGGACGTGAAAATAAGAATTTACAATCTGTATAGCCCAGCAGATAAGGACCTTACACTCTCAAACATGAAAATAACTGACACAAATTGCATTATTGTCGGAGACTTTAATAGCCGTTCAGAAAGATGGGGATACCCAGATACTGACAAAAGAGGAGATGAAGTGGAGGACTGGGAAATAGACTCAAATCTCCATCTACTCAACAAAGCGGATGACACACCGAGCTTCTACTCCAGAAGATGGTTTACCACTTCTACTCCAGACTTAGCTTTCTGCACAGGAGACATCCTCCACAGACCAATCAAGCTTGTAATGAACATGGAGTATGTTCCACAGGAGCAAAAGCCTTTGCCCCGCTGGAATTACAAACGAGCAGATTGGGACAGATTTGCCATACTAACAGACAAATATTGTGAAAACATAAATACACGATATGGCAACATGAAGCAAATGGTGGAAAGTCTAAACTGCAATAATACAGGCGGCCACGGAGTCTATTCCAAGAGGAGCGAGGAACAATTACAAACCATACTGGACTGAAGAACTACAAATTTTGGAGGACAAAGTTGAAGATGACAGGAAGACAGCAGAGAGAGAACAAACAATTGAAGCGAACATCTCTCTCAAATCCATCTCAGCAAACTATAAATGAACAGTAAATCAAACAACAAGAGATAGTTGGAGGGAAAAAAACAGAAAACCTGAACTTTGACAGGGATGGAAACAAACTATGGAAACAAGTGAAAGCCATGAACAATGAAGGACCTAGAAACAAACAAATAACAATTAAACAAGGAAATGCCTTGCTTACAGGAAAAAAGGCTGCAAATGCACTAGTGGAACACTATGCCAGTGAAAACCACATTGATATTACAACCGAACAGAAGAAAGCAATCAAAGAAACAGATACATCATAGAAATACAGAGACAGCAGCAGAATATATGATGGCAAATCTAACAATTGAAGAAATGGAACAGGCAATGAATACCCTAAAAAAGAAGAAATCACCAAGAAAGGATGGAATCACAAATGAAATGCTAATAGGACTAGGCACCAAGGCAAAGAAGAAACTACTAGCAGTCCTAAATTACAGCTGGAAGAGAGGAATAGTCCCACAGGCATGGAAGGAAGCTATACTAATACCAGTCCCACCCCGGGAAGGTTAACCCGGTCAACAAATGCCCACAGAAGTCGGATGTGTCAGCCTAACGGCGCAAGAACGCAGCTCTGCTGTAAACAGGCACAACGCAATCACGTCCGGAAAAAAACTCCGGATGAACGAAGAAGAAGAAGAAGAAGAATACCAGTCCCAAAGAAAGGAAAAGACCTGGAAGAACCAAATGGCTATCGACCTATCAGTCTACTTAGCTGTGTAGGAAAATTAATGGAACGCATTATCAATGGCAGGCTAACATGGCACTTGGAAGAAAACAAACTCTTAACACCACACCAAGCAGGATTCAGAAAGTACAGATCCACTGAAGATCAAATAACCTATATAGCTCAGGAAATAGAGGGTGCCTTCCAAGAGAAAAAACACACACTAGCGGTCTGGATAGATTTAGAAAAAGCATTTGATAAAGTATGGAAGGAAGGACTGAAAGTAAAACTGCAAAAAATGCATGTTTGTGGGAAAATGTATAAATGAATCAGCCACTACCTTGAGAACAGAACTGCCAGGACAAAAGTACAAGGACAAACCAGCAAAATGATGCTGTTGGAGCAAGGTGTCCCCAAGGAGGAGTTCTTTCACCAACATTATTCCTAGCATATATAAATGACATCACAGAAAATTTTCCAGCCAGAGTACACACATCCTCCTTTGCAGATGACCTAGCCATATGGACATCCTGAAGAATATATTAGTACAGCTAACAGCAGAATACAGCAAGCCTTATTAGCGCTAGAGGACTGGTCAAAATCATGGCTAGTGAAGATAAGTGAGGAGAAAACAACATGCACAGTGTTCTCCCTCTCAAATAAAACTCAGCAACCTAAGCTGGTATTGAATGGAAAAATATTGCGCCACGAAGAAAATCCAAACTATCTAGGAGTCACCTTTGATCGTTCGCCTGACATGGAAGACACAGGTTGAGAAAAATCGAACAAGAGCAAGGCAAAGAATGGCAATCATGAAAAAGCTTGCTGGTACAACGTGGGGAGCAGATGAGAAAGTTCTCAAGAAGTTATATACTGGACGGGTGAGGCCAGTACTGGAATATGGCATTGCAGCTTGGGCAACAGCAGCTAAGTCAAACTTTAACAAAATAAGTAGAGTCCAAAATCAAGGAATGCGAATCATAACTGGAAGCCTGAAGACAACGCCTATTAATGAACTAGAAAAGATCACTTGTTTACAACCAATGCAGGATAGAAGAGATAGCAGAGCCCAGCAACAAGCAGAAAAATTCAGAAGATTGACAGACCACCCTATGTATAACAGGTTTAATGGTTTTGGAAAGGGAAGACTGAAGCGTGGCAACTTTGTAGAAACTGCAAAACGAAAGATTAGGGCAGATCCCATACTTAACATATCAACAGTCAAACCCATTTACAATGCACACAAGTTTCCAGCTTGGAGACAACAGCAACTGCCTGAGATGATAGAAAACATTCCTGGTATTGAAAAAAAGAACACTCAGAATGAAACCGAAAGAAGAAAAATAACCCTAAACTATATAAAAGAACATTACCCAAGCAACAATTGGACCCACGTATATGCAGATGGGTCAGCCAAAAATTCAATAGAAAATGAAGGAGGAGGAATTCTTCTAAATTTAAAAAATGGAGTGAAAAAAAACACAGTCAGTGGCAACTGGAAAATTTTCAAGTAACTTCAAAGCAGAGGTAGAAGCTATGAAAACTGCAGCAGAAATGCTCTTGATGGAGGAAAATAAAGAGAAGCAAATAGCTATCTTCACAGATGCAAAGTCGGCTGTCTTAATACTGAAGAGCAAACACAGCACAGAACTGGCTGACCTAAGAGCAGCACTCCATGGTCTATGCCAGAAATCCAAAAAAGTTGTAATACAGTGGATCCCATCACATTGCAGTATACCTGGAAATGAAGAGGCTGACAGACTAGCAAAAGAGGGTGGACGACTACCACAGCCTGACATAGACATAACCTATAATGAGGCAAAGAGGTTTATAAAAAGCACTTATAGAACCAAATGGGAATCAGAGCATCCAGGCCACCAGAAGGATGACGCATATTACAAACTCGACCGAAGAGAACAAGTAACAATCTTCAGACTCCGCACAGCTCATAACAGGCTGAAATACCACTTGTTCAATAAACTAAAGATAGGAGATACCGATGAATGTAATTGTGGAACTGGTAAAATGACAGCTACTCCCCCGATGTGTCTCCACCTTGCCGTGGTGGGGGAGCTTGAGTGTCCCGTTGACCCCATGTGCTTGCCGATGGGTGAAAACTACATATCGGACAGCGTATGGGATAGGGACCAGACTAAGAGAGACACAACCTGCTGCTCTGCAGGAGACTGAGGATAGCAGTCAAAAGTTTAAATCAGGCGCATGAAGGCAATTCTTGTTTCGGACAATACTCTAAGGCTCTCTGTCGAGGGTTTAGGCTGAACGCCTCTAAGCCACAGACCCTCGGATCTGAGAGTCGGGCCGATATCCACCTACCGAAAAATTGGAATCGAGATACTGAGCAAGCTACATGCCCAGTTCTGACACTTGTTTGAAGGCTCTCAGCTGAGGGATATGTTGGATTCCCGGAGGAGATGGCCTGGCCGTTTCTCACTGACTGCTGCACGAAGGTAAGGTGCTGAGCCGGCAGCACATGTAGCCTACCTCGTGAGCGAGTACAAAAAGTCAGTAAAATGTCCTAGTCGAAGGAAATGGTTACGAAAACTGTCTGTATCTAACTCATAGAGAGTGTAGATAAAAGTGGAGAAACGTCTCAATAATGCGAAATGGAACGCACGGCGAGCGAACCTATTGCGTGGTCCAAAGTTAAAAGCAAAACCTTACAGAGTGGATGTCGCCCGCAGTCTGAACGCCCCTGGAGCTCACTTGAGCGACCAGTGGCAAGCGAGATGCCCAATACATGGAAGTGAGGAACTAAAGCAGCCATGAGCAGGACGTGGCAACTCCTCGGGTGAGCCCAGTCTCGGAGCAATATGTGCCGGCTCTGCAATTATGGAAGCCTCCTTGGATAGCGAGGGACTGCCCATTGTCTGCCCCTGCCTTCCCTTGAGGGCCGACCGCGATGTCGTTGGTCGTTCTATCTTGACCAGCTGAGATGTGGGCGACATCACAACAGTCTAACGTGCCTTGAAATCAGAGGAAGGTTAACCTCATTAAAAAATGCCCGCCGGAAGTCGGAAGTGTCGTCCTACGGGTGGCAAACTAAAAATTGACACTACGCAATTACGTCCGAGTGAAATGTCTCGTCCGAATGTCTCTCGTGCTAGGAACAGCTCTGACTACCTAGTTTCCGAATGCCGCTCTTGTTCGGAACAGCTCTGACTAGGTAGTTTTCCGAATGTCCGCCGTGCCTGGAACAGCTCTGATGGGTACAGGGACAAGCACATGTCCGAAAACTCGCTTAGTGGAAACCAACCGCAGAGCTGACTGGTTTGTGCAGGAACGGCCCAGGGCGAGCGAAATGCCCAATATATTGAAGTGAGGAATTTAAAACAGCCATGAGCAGGACGTGACGATTCCCTCGGTAAACCCAGCACCAGAGCGTTATGTGCCGGCTCTGCAATTATGGAAGCCACCCAGGATGGCGGAAAATGCTATGGACTGTCCCTGCCTTCACTTGAGGGATGACCGTGTAGTCTTCGACTGTTCCAACTTGACCAGCTGAGATGTGGACGGTACCACAAAAGTGAGAGTCTCCCAGGATTGCTAACCTGGTCAAAAATGCACGCTAAAAGTCGGATGTGTTGGCCTGAGGGTTTCGACCCGAGGGTGCCTAACCAGACACACCGTAATCACATCTGAAAAAATCACTCCGGATGAACGCAAAGAAGAAAGAAGAAGAAATGACAGCTAAACATTTGCTGCAGGAGTGCCCAATATATGCAGAACAGAGAAAGATATTTTGGCCCACGCCTGCTTCATTCGAGGACAAGCTCTATGGAGATATCAACAAGCTCAAGTTGACTACAGCTTACTTTAACTACATTCAGGTTGACATCTAAAGGTGCATGAAGAAGTATTTAGACTGCCACACTTCATACAACAAGTATGTCGGTTACAAAAGCATCCCAGAGGCATGAAATGGAATATTGCTTGGATAACAAATCCATTACGTGGATAGTCTGAATCAAAAGCCCACTGTGCTTCATAAAAGGTGAAAAAGTGTCCTAGTGGCACGAAATGCAATATTGCTTGGAAAGCAAATCCATTACGTGGAAAGTCCGAATCGAAAGCTCACTATGTGGATGTCATCTGCAGACTGCATTCTTCTGGCTTCCAGAAGAACAGCCTATGGTGAGTAGAAGGCCCAATATACAGAAGTGAGGCTAAGCAGCCATGTGCAGGACATGATGATTCCTTGGGTGAGCCAAGTACCAGATCTCTGTGTGTTGGCTCTGCAATTATGGATGCAATCATGGTCTGCCCCTGCCTTCCCTTGAGGGCTGACCAGGATGCCTTTGGCTGTTCTATATGGGCCAGCTGGGGTGGGAGATGACACCACAACAGTGAGAGTCAAACTTCCTAAGAAACCCCCGGGAAGGTTAAACCGGTCAACAAATGCCCGCAGAAGTCGGATGTGTCGGCCTAATGGCGCAAGAACGCAGCTCTGCTGTAAACAGGCACAACGCAATCACGTCCGAAAAAAAACTCCGGATTAACGCAGAAGAAGAAGAAGAAACCATACTGGAAGACAAGATTGAGGGCAAGTGAGCAAGAGGTAGACAGCAATACAAAGGGAAAGATAACATCAAGAGATGGATGAACATCAGTCTGATAGAATGTACAAGCAGGACGAGAGACAGACAGTGTTGGAGTTCCATAGCAGCCTACATTCATTGTCGAGACGACACCTGATTGATTGATTTAATATGTGAGACAAGACAGAGGTGAGCTGGATAAATGTACTCAGATGAATATAGCCGGGAAGGTTAACCCGGTCAACAAATGCCCGCAGAAGTCGGATGTGTCGGCCTAACGGCGCAAGAACGCAGCTCTGCTGTAAACAGGCACAACGCAATCACATCCGAAAAAAAAACTCCGGATGAACGAAGAAGAAGAAGATGAATATAGAATAACTTACTCAGGAGGGCATAAACATGAAAGAAGTGTGAGTATAATCTTGGTCAGAGAATGAGCGAAGACAGTAAAAGAATATATACCTATATCAGAATGAGTTATGTTAGGTTAAGGGGCAAATAGTAGACATTTACATAATACAAGTCTTTACACCAGCTGCATACAGCACAGAAGAAGAAGAAAGTGATAACTTGTATGAACATATCATGGCTATATTACAATGTAAAAACTATGAAACAACTTTAGCACATGGAGATTTTAATGCAAAACTTAAAGAAGAAAGGGATGAAGATGCTTCTGGTGGATATAATCTTGGAGAAAACATGAAAGAAGAGGGAAAAAAACTGGTTAACTTGCACATAATACGATAGTTATGACAAGATATCTACCGGATATTTGTAAGCATAAAGTAGTTGTTATAAAAAATTTTTAAAAAAGAAGGTAAAATATAAATTTAAAAAGAAAGATAATTGAAAGATGGACAGGATATATAAAACATTTATATGATGATGATCAGGGAAAAATATAAGATCAATGTGAAGGACTACAAATATTAAAAGCAGAAGCTTGGGATGCTATACAACACATAAGGAAACGTAAATTGTCAGTGCCGAGTAACCGCATTATCAAAAAAATTGTGAGCCTTTTGTGCATTGGATATTCAAGTGGTAACAATATTGTTAAAAATTATCTATAACAATTGATCTCTTGACATTTATTTTCGGTCTCTAAAAGAAATTGGGTGAAACGGATTGTGGAAAAATTAGTTTAATGTGTCTTGTGACAAAAAATACTAATGAGAATTATAATGAGAAGAATAGGAAATAAATTAAAACCAGAAATTGGAGGGGAGCAGAGTGGATTTTTGAAAGGTAGAGGCACACACAATACCATATACATCTTCATAACATTAACAGGAAGAATGATGTGAAAAGAGATCTAAAGTTGTGCTTTACTGACTATATTATGGAATTTGATATTGTTAAACACGAAGAAATGATTATGATGTTGGGAATTGTATATTGATGGTAAAGATCTCAGGACAATAAAGAACATGTATTGGCAATAAAAAGCAACCACAAGAATTCACAATCAATTGGAAACTTTTCAACACATTAAATACCGTGTTAGACAGAGTTGTGAACTATCACCCGATCTGTTCAATTTGTACAGAAAAATAATAGTGAGATCCATACAAGACATGCCAGGAATATCAGTTGGTGGGCATGATGTAAACAACCTGTATTATGCTGATGTTGTGGTTTTGTTTGCTGAAAATGAAATGCAGTTACAAGAAATGATAGATATAATTGCAACAGAAAGGCAACACTTAGCCTGAATAACAGAAGTCATGGTTACTACAAAGATAAATTGTATACCCACAAGCAACATCAAAGTTAGTTAGTTAGTTAGTTAGTTAGTCACAGTTCCAACTTCACAGCAACGGGTCGTCCCCATTATGCTCCGTTCCTGTGCCAGTAAATATCACACAAAATTCTCCTCACTGCCCTATGTGAAAAGTGGAATAGACAGGAGTCTCGACAAGCCAACAGCCCGCACAGGTACACTGCATAATGCCGCTGTTAGAATGTCAACACAAAATTCCTCTTCGGAAGATACAGTTCATCGTCGATGGAAGGGCAGTCACTAGAAAACCAGCAGCCACACATTTCTGCATTATTTAATGTCAGGATGATCTACTTCATTGCCCTGGGATTTATCCCATATGGCTCAGTCCCTTTCGGCAGGGTGGCCCGCTGAAAGCATCGCACAAAGCACGGACACCATACCTCCAGCGTCGACCCCCAGGAGTCTCTGAGAAAATTGCACTCATGAACTGAAAAGGCAATCCATTCAATTCCAAGCAACAAGTCGATTGCCATTGTTCCAAATATAATTTCACACTACAACAACTGCGGACAGGTGTAAAAACATTTAAAACAAAATTCACAGCTCACAGTGTCGTGCTGCGCACCAAACTCAGTAGCAGGGCGACAGATCGTGAATGAATATTTGTCTAGTAAATCTAAAAACAGCCAAAAACAAACAGCTGGTGTTGAATGTGACGTCCTGTAAAAGAACATGCAACTAATCTTTCTTTTTTTTTTTACCTTCTTTAGACAATGTCATCAAAGATAATGGGTTTTATCTACCGCTGGATATGATGTCATCAAAGATAATGGGTTTTATCTACCGCTGGATATGATGTCATCAAAGATAATGGGTTTTATCTACCGCTGAATATGATGTCATCAAAGATAACGGGTTTTTATCTACCGCTGGATATGATGTCATCAAAGATAATGGGTTTTATTTACCGCTGGATATGATGTCATAAGAGATCATGGGTTTTATCTACCGCAGGATATGATGTCATCAAAGATAATGGGTTTTATCTACCGCTGGATATGCACTCTATGCTAATGTCATAAACACCAATGGTTCGTTGTAGTCATCTAACGGGGACAATTGTGAATGTGAGGTGTCATAGCAGAACTTCAGAAACAACTCAACACCAATGGTAACACGATGTAATACTTTAATACATGTATAGAATAATAGCAAATCATAGTTAAGTTGCCCACCAACAAACCTTGCTGAGACTGTCCTGCTGAGTGGTATCTTTAATTACTGGAGTGACCGGCACAGTCTCCTACCCAGCGCAGACCTTGGTGTATTTGATGCTCCTCTCTGACACTAACTATAACTACTACACAGATCATTTACATCAGTGACAGTGTCTTCCTATTACAGTACATGCCTGTACATTTCCCACTCATTGTTAAGTGAGCTCAATATTCTCCCTATGATGCAGAGACAGCACTGTCACAATTTTCCTTGTCTAAGACAAATAGCTCAAGAGAGCACTCTTTATACTCCTTGTTTAAAGCTGTCCATGAAGAATAAACTGATCTCGTTATTTGTCGATAGTTTCGTTTAAAGTGCAACAATATATGTCTATCACTTAATTGTTCACCATTAGATTTCACCACAACTATTTATGTACCTAATAAATACGTCAGATCTCAGTTGAAGCTTAATCCTGAGTTTCATCATTTTTGAAACCCTTATTCATGCTCCCTTTCAACTCTGCTGTTTCCTTAATGGCTAGCTGTACCATCACGCGATTGTGCATATCTGAACGTTTAACCCTTCGTTTTGTCTGGTTTTGTAAACTTCTTATAATATAGTTGTATATTAACTCTAATCATATTTTGTTTTAACTCCTAACCTAAACAATTGTCTATTATACATTTATAAACATATTTACTTAAACATTCACACATACATTAAGGTCTTTGAAAACTAACAACATGACGAAGGCAGAGGCGTGACCGGCAGTTCTGCTATTTCCTCCATGCATAACTTGCATATTGGACCTCCTTCTTCTTATTTCGTTTATTTGAAATTTGTCTATAACTGCAATGTTGTCTCTTGTATGAATTTAACTGTAGTTTTTAGTTTACTCATTGGTCTATCTTCCACTGTTGTTTCTCTAGGCCAGAAGGTTTGCCTAGACATGTTTTATTTTAGGCAATTTTGGAGTATGTGCTCTGTGTCGCCAATCCACGTGTGCACATGGCTGATTCACCAATCTTGAATTGTGTATACATGTGGTTGCATAATCTTTTGTGTCCTATTCTGAGGTGCAGAATAATAACTTGTTCTGGTCTGTCCATATTGTGGTAGTCATCTTTGGCAGGTTTTTGTGGCTTTCTGTCTGATTTAATCATTCTTTTCTTATAGTGGTATGTAACAGGCACATCAGGTTGTTCTTTTGCTCCTTCCTTAGGTAATCGATGAGGCCTCTCATTTCCAGGTACTCCACAGTGAGATGGTATCCACTGTATGATAACCTTACGCTTGCTGCAAAGTTCAGAAAGTAGCGTCCGTAGTACTGGCAATTTCCCAGACAGCAGCGCCTCAAGTACTGATTTGGCATCTGTCAATACCACTACAGGTTGTGTACCATGGTTGGTATTTAGTAATTTCTGTGTTGCTGTATTGATTGTCTGGATTTCAGCATCATAGTTATAGCACTACGTTCCTGCTGGTATTCTGGCTGTGTCCCTAATATTATTTGGGTATTCTATATACACTCCCGCTCTTCCATTGCGAACAGCATTTTGTGCTGACCCATCTGTGTAGCCTCGGATCCGGAGGCCCTGTGAGTATTCTTCATCAAGGAAGCTGAGAGTGGCTGTTCCGCGCTACACACTGTTCTGTTCTTCCTTGTCAAATATTCCTCTCACTTTTGTCTGGAATTGTAATGATAGTCTATGTTCCTCTTTCCATGGAGTTCATTCTGTAATAGTTTTCAAGGGGATACCAACTGTGGGCAGATCGGTGGTTTCTCTGCAGAGTCGTTTGGCCTGGTTGATAAAAATGCTTCTTTGCAAAATCCCCATAGCTATGTTTTCAAATCTGTTCTTCATAGGGTGGCCTGGCAAGCTGAAGAACTTTTCTGCTTGTATAAGCGTTTTTATATCTCTGCGATCTCTCAGTGCTAGTGTCCTCCCCATCTTCTCCATCTCCACTATAGGGGTTGATCTCATCCCTCCTGTGGTGACTCTAAGTGCTTGATTTTGCACCTTGTCCAGCTCTTGTAGTGTTTTTTTTTTAAATGCTGAACACCACACAGTTGACCCATATTCCAGGTGTGGTTGTATGTTCTGTTGATAACTTTGCTAAGTATTGTCACGCTGGCTCCTGTGGTATAATAAAACGTCCCTACCTTTTTCCCATTTATGGAAAAAAAAAAAATTCCCTTTTTAAAAAATTAACAACCAAAC
>JACEFZ010005113.1:0-80694 GCA_014155875.1 Cepaea nemoralis
AAAAAAACAAAACACACACACATACACACATATGAATTGCATACAATATTTCTCTTACAGTTTTGTTTAAAAACAATTAATGCATTGATAAGTGAAAAAAATAGCTGTGCTTCTACTGGCAACCATTTGTGAGTTAGCGAGTTTGGAAATTAAACTGACCGACTGTCACCTTGCCGTCTTAACAGACGATAGTTTGTTACATAGTGTTAAAAAAAATGCATAATAACTACAACCCATGGCTGAGGCAAATGTGACTGACAGGGCAATTTATGCTGTAAATATTCGTACACAAAGGAAGCATGTAAACATATGGTCATTTCCACCATCACGCACCATCCTACATCTAATGCGCTTGAAGTGTGACCTAACTGCAATCAGTTTCTCCTTTGTCTTTGCTCCATTTCTGATCTTTTTCCTCCATGCAACGTGATCAGCGGCGACTTGCTCCCAAAGTGCAATATCAATGCCTGTATCAGTCATGTCCCACTAACAGATCTTTTTACCATAGTAGAGGCCGACCCCGAGACCTTTTACCTATCTGTAATTCACCAAAACAAGATATCCTTTGGTATTCTACCATTGTCCATTCTCCTAATGTGTCCCATCCATCTAAGTCTATGAATACTGAGCATGGAACAAACTGTCACAGAACCTGATCTTTCCAATACTTCAGTATCTGTGATCTTATCTTCTTGCCACTTAATACCAAGTATTCGTAGGTCAGTATGGCCGAATGGATAAGAATGCATGTTCTTAATCATTCGGTGTGCTGATGCCTAGGTAAGGGGTTCAGCCCCTAAACCGGGCAGTTGGACTAAAATGCTGACCTATCGTCCCTGACTTGGAGATGTTAATTACATGTACCTCTGAAGTCAGAGTGGGTTCGCCCGATGGAGAGGGACACTGTTAATAGGTAAAGCTAATCCACACATAAAATTCAGCCCAGCACTACTAGAAGTAGTGTGTTTGGACTATTCTTGAGTTCAAAGTGAGCAAGCGCAAAAAAAAAAATAGTACCAAGCATTCATCGCAGACGCAGCATATTAAAGCTGGAACCTAACATGTAACATGAATATGCTTGCTCCGAAGGACGTGGGTTCATCTTCAGACTGCCTCATTCAGACCACAAGTTTAATTCAGGGGATCCCTGGGGGTCAGTTGCCTCAAATTGGTTACCAAGAAATGTGCTGGGAAGGATATGATCACCAGAGTCACGGATCAGCTTTGTGTTCTTGTCTCAACCATGCCACATGGCTAAGCCATCCAGGTATTTATTTCTCTGTCTTCCCCTTGTTCTTTTCCCCTCAATCTTGCCAGTTGTCACCAAGTTCTCTCATTTATTTCTTCTCATAACGTGACCAACAAATTGTGACTGTCTACATCTAATTTCTCTAATCAGTTTACAATTTTCTTTTGTTTCTTGTAGGACTTGGTCATTGGTTTTTCTGTCTGTTTATGGTATTCTTTGCACACTGGTAGTATTGCATTGGCACCTTTCCGTCTTGACAGACGATAGTTTGGTACATTGTGCTTCAAAAAGGCTTAATAACAACGACCCATGGTGGTGGCGAGTGTGGCTGGTAAGGCCAATTCTTGCTGCAAATGTTTGCCCACAGTAGATGCATGTGAAAACATGGTCATTTCCACCATTGTGCACCATCTTACGTCTCTCACGCTCTGTGTGTGCTTTATCTGCAATCATTTTCTCCTTTGTCTTTATTCCATTTCTGATGTTTGCCCTCCATGCAACACGTTCAGCTGCGACTTGCTCCCAATGTGCATTATCATTGCCTGTATCAATCATGTCCCACTTACAAACATCTTTGTATCATAGTAGAGGCAGACACTGAGATCTCTTACCCGTCTGTAATTCACCAAAAAAGATGTCCTTTGGTATTCTACCATCATCCATCCTCCTAACATGTCCTATCCAACTAAGTCTACGAAGACTGAGCATTGAATACACCGTCACACAACCTGATCTTTCCAATACTTCAGTATTTGTGATTTTGTCTTGCCACTTAATACCAAGTATTCTTCGCAGACACCGCATATGAAAGCTGTTTAAATGTTTCTCTTGGCGTGAGTAAGTTGTCCAGGTTTCACTGCCATAAAGAAGAGTACACAGGCTTGGTAGACGAGGACTTTTGTTTTGGCAGTAAGCTTCCTTTTCTCCCAGACTCTTTTTGCTAACATGTTCATTGTTGTTGCTGCCTTGCCAATCCTGATGTTGATTTCCTGATCTAGGGATAATTTGCTATTTACCACTGATCCTAGATATGTAAAATGGTCTACTATCTCCAGTTCGGCGTCGTCAATAAAGATTGATGGTACCCCATGTGCACCTTGTGACATAATCTGTGTCTTCTTTTTGTTAATTGTTAAACCAAATTCAGAACAAGCATTGGAGAATGCAGATAGTAGATGTTGTAATTCTTCCTCAGACACTGGTAGTAAAGGAAGCTAACCCACATGCAAAAATCAGTCATGTGCACTTGAACTTGTAGCACGAGTATAGACTATGCTGGAGTTCAACACGAGCACCCCCCCTCCCCCCTCCCACAAAAAAAACAAACAAAACAAACAAACCAGTCCCATATTATTATAGAACAGTCGCCACTTAATGGGCGATGTGGTCAGTATCCCACCAGCCATCTTTATATCTCAGGATATTTTCTGGTATCATTTTAGGCTGAGTTGAGACACAGAGGTGTTTCCAAGGCACCAGGGCCGGGTTATATACTGGCCAAGACCCATTGACGCGTCCTCGTCGAGCGTCCTGGGCAACAGGTCCCTTCGGGGTCCTGGCTAAAGTCAGTAGGATCGCTGATTCCTCCGAAGTCGGAGAGTGTCTGCCTGTACGGCGAGGAACCACCAGTCTGCACACCAATAAGCCAGACATGGGACAACGGATACTCACGCAAACCTCAGGTCCGGTATGACATCACACTCATGTTGGACAACAGAATGCCTTCATCCGACATACAGGACTTCGCGTTGGAGCTCAAACCAACGAACACAAGCAAGCAAGCAAGGCTGAGTTGACCTGCTGGCATAGATCAATTAAAGACTCTGCCTCAATGGAGATCTGAACTCATGACCAGGCAAACATGCAAGCAACTACACTTCTGTGGCTTCCGAAACCTGAGACTTCAGGCTTTCAAATATATACATGGTCTCACTAAAGCCCTCAGGTCTAAGTTTGATTTGGGGCTTGAAATAGCCGTTTTCTTTACATTAGTTAATGTTGATGCATGAATGCTGATATCAATCAATCAATCAGGTGCCGTCTCCGCAATGTCTGTCTCTCGCCTTGCCTGTACATTCTGTCAGGCTGATGTTCGACCATCTCTTGATGTTATCTTCCCACTTGTATCGTTGTCTGCTCACTTGCCCTTAACCTTGCCTTCCAGTATGGTTTTTATAAGAGTATCATGTCTTTTAATGCTGATATGCTGGTACTTGAAATAGCTGTTTTCTTGACATTAGCTAATGTTGATAATTAGGTACTTGAAATAGCTATGTTCTTGATATTACCTAATGTTGATATGTAAATGCCAATACAAAAGGATCAGGTTTTGTCAAAATGGAATACAACAATATTATTTCTTTTCACCAACTTTCTATTGTACATTCATGACAAAAATTATGAAAACTACAGCCATGAGAGACAGATGCATGTCCTTGAAGATTTGTGAAGCAGTCATGCATAACTAGAGAAAACAAAAGAATCTAGAAAATGTTATAATAATAGCACAAAATATCAACAATAATATATAAGGTGCTAAGGGTTAAACACAGCAGTAGTATTGAAATATAAACTAGGTATACAATCTGAGACATTTCTTAAACTTTTAGTTTCATTAAGTAGTATTCATAATAAAATCCAGAAAATAAACAGAAAATCGACATATCTCTTGATTTATTATCTTGATTATGGCTGTCGGAATAGTGCAGTGAGTATGGAACTGGGTGCCTTAGGCTCTAATGGTACTGGGTTTGATTCCCTGCAGAGGGCTGGGAATTTTTTCAAGAACCTTTGGTATCTAATGATATCACATGCCCATTTTATCTCTTGGGTAGTGAGATAGGATACCTAACCCCAGGGAAGGTAACCCGGCCAACAAATGCCTGAAGAATTCGGATGAGTCGGCAGAAATGGTGCAAATATCGCAGCTTTGCTGTAAACAAGCACAACGTAATTACATCTAAAACAACATTCAAGACGAACGCAGAAGAGGAAGGTGGAGGAGAAGGAGGAGGAGGTGGAGGAGGAGGAGAAGAAGGATACCTAGCTTATTCAAATAGCGAAAAACAGGAGGTTCTGCGCGGAAGTAAAAAAATTCCATGGTAGTTGAAAATCACAAAGAGTAGGCCATAAGGTCACTTCCATGGCAAAAGTATTACGAAAGAAGACCTACCCATGGGTAGATAGAGCCTGTTATCTTGGGAGGAATCTGTCTCAAGGAAGCATACTACAAACAAATGCATGCTGAAATCAGACACGCCGACCTTTGAAGTGCATAACTAGGTGTGACGTTAAAAGTTAGTTGCAAATCCTTTGCAAGATGTTGCAGTCAACCCCAGCAATTATTTGGGATGGGTGTGATTTCTTGGCAAGTTTACTTTCAGTAGTTTGCCACTGCTTTCTAAATGAACGGCACTCATAACATTGCATGAAAACCAATGAGAGGACCTGTCTGCTATCACAGCTGTGTTTCGAACGTGGTATGTGGGACTATGACTTGCGTCCGTATCCCCTTCACCACTGAGCCGGCAAGTGTGATGTACTATGCTTAAAAGAGAAACAAAGAAGAAGATGAACTGGTAGCAATGATTCCTGGTGAGGATGGTTACAAAATGTAACTGATCAGCTCAAAAACAGGGGCAATAATCATCCACAGGTGTCTTCTTCCAAGGGAGAGCAAATGGGCTTGTCTCGAGTTCTGAGACAACAACATAAATTGTACTCTGTCATCTCGTGTAGTAATAAATGTACAATCAATAACCTTCACTATAATGTAATGTTTCATTTCATACTATGCTTTCTTACATGACTTTCTCACACATGAAATCATTGAGACAGTATAAAAGAGCATAAAGTAACGCACCATGAAAGTAATATCCTTAACATAATATTGCTCAAACAGAATTTGTACTCCTCAAAATTAATATAAACTAACTACCTGCCAACACACCAACACACCCATACCCTTTCATACATGTACACATACACACACCACGCATACATTTCCAGCCACTCATGCCATGTATGCATACACACCCACCTACTCATGCGTGTTCACACCTGCTTCATTCCATGCACACACACTTGATGTGTCTGTAGATTTAAATAGCACAACAGATGACTGTAGCTCTTGTTGTTGTTTGAATAGTTTGCTGATTTTCTCATCTCTGCCAATCTGCAATCAGAAAGATTACAAATGTTTGAGGCTGTCTCATAATGTTTTGTTTAATTAGTTTAGTTTAGTCGATGGATCAACATCACAGCACACGGGTGTAACCCATAAGTGCTCCGTTCTCCTCCTAACTCAAATCTGAGTCTGGAGAAACTCAGCTCAGTGTACGAACTCTGTAGCACCGGCGAGGTTCCTGAAATACTTTGGGTAGATATTTAACTCAAAATGTTGCCCGGGCAGTACTGTTAGGCTACTCTTTTTCGATTTCCAACTGTCAAGGGATTTTTTATGTGCGCAACAATACACACGGGCATCCAATCTCACTACCCAGAGACCAGGTTAAATTTATTACTAGAAGTCCACAAGAAAAAATCCCGGCATCACCGGGGCTTGAACCCGGGACCTTCAGCACTTGAGGCGGACACCATATCTCGAGACCACGCAGCCCCCAACTGTCTCATAATATGCTTTTCAAACCCAATCAGAAAGATTACAAATGCTTGAAGCTACCTCATAATGCACGAAAAGACAAACAGAACTTTATTCACAGCCTGGCCTCCGAAGCCGAAGCAGCTGCCAGAACTGGAAACAACAGAGCCGTATTCCATATCATGAAGCAACTATGCAATCACTCACCTACACCAAATATACCCATCAAAGACAAACAAGGCAATCAATTGTTATCCAATGACCTTCAAAAGCAACGATGGGCAGAACATTTCAAAGAAATATTAAATAGACCGCAGCCTGACACTGTTCCGAACCTGGATGGAGAAATTACTATGCCCCCACTAGATGCCTCCTGCGAGTCATTCACCATGGAAGAGATTAAAGCAGCCATCAAAAAATTGAAGAACAACAAAGCTGTTGGTGAAGATGAAATCTCAGGAGAAATGCTCAAAGCAGCAGATGAGAACACCTTACAACGTTTGTTACAGCTGATCAATGAAATCTGGCAAAGCAAATCCCCACCACAACAGTGGAAAGATGGTGTAATTTTCAAACTGCCTAAAAAGGGCGATATGTCTGATTGCAATAATTGGCGTGGTATCACTCTATTGTCAGTACCAGGAAAACTTTTTTGTAGCATGCTACTTGAGAGATTGAAAAAGGCGATAGATGAAAGGCTCAGAGAAGAACAAGCAGGCTTCAGACCAAAACGGTCATGCATAGACCACATTTTCACCCTCAGAATAATCATTGAAGACTCCGTAGAATTCCAGTCGAAATTAATCACCAACTTTGTCGACTTTCAAAAAGCCTTCGACAGTATCCACCGTCCTTCACTTTGGAATCTACTTAACATCTATGGTTTTCCTACCAAATATACCAACGTCATAAAATCTTTCTACAAAGAAACACGTTGCTGCGTAAGAACAGAAACAGGCAACTCTGACTGGTTCTCAGTCGAAACAGGAGTGAAACAGGGTTGTGTCTTATCACCGATGCTTTTTGGAATAGCTATCGATTGGATCATGCGCAAATGCACAAACAACACAAATATGGGTATCCATTGGGTTGACAAAATTCTAGAAGACCTGGACTTTGCCGACGACATAGTGCTTTTGAGTTCAACACACCCGGATGCCCAAGAGAAAATAAACCACCTCCAAAATGTTTCAGGGCAAATTGGTCTCCAAATTAACACCACAAAAACAAAGACTATTGATCTTACCAACAGTTCAGATGACACCAAATTGAACAGCTACGTTCTTGAAAAAGTCAACAGCTTTACATACCTAGGAAGCAAAATGACATCTACAGGGGACTCAACACCAGAAATATCATCTAGAATCGCACTGGCATCTAGTGCCTTCAATAAACTGTCAAACATCTGGAAGTCAAAGACACTCAGCAAACACACAAAACTTAAAATCTTCAACTCTTGTGTGATTCCAGTGTTAACGTATGGATGTGAAAGTTGAAAATCAACGGTAGCTTTAGATAAAAAATTAGACAATTTTGAGAACAAATGTCTTAGAAGACTTCTAAACATCCACTGGACAGACTTCAGAACCAATTCGCAAATAAGACAAGAGACTAAGCAAGATACAGTATCCAATTTCATAAGAAGACGCCGTTGGAACTACATCAGCCATGTACTCAGAATGGACAAGTCAAGACTCCCCTACCAAGCCCTCATATGGTAACCAGTAGGGAAAAGAAAACGGGGAAGACCAAGAGAGACCCTGCGTAGAACCATCATTAGAGAAGGCTCATTCAATGGCCAAGTAAATATCCAAGATCTACAACAGGTAGCAGCGAACCGCCAAGCATGGAGAGACAGGACTTCTGCCCTATGCGCCGCCTTAGGCTCAAGAGGAAAGACTAACTAACTAACTAACCTCATAATAAATTCTTCAACTGAGTTATCAACTATGTGAAACTCACACTGTGATGAGCTACAGTATTACAGCTATATAAAAACACAAGGGTGCAATAATCACAGCATCTACGTCTAACGTGTCTAATCAGTTTACAATCTTCATTTATTTCTTGAAGGACTTGTTCATTGGTTTTTCTGTCTGTCCATCGTATTCTTTGCATTTTCCTCAGAAAGCACATTCCCACAGCCATCAGATGTTTTTCAGCTTGTCTGCTCATTGTCCACGCTTTACATCCATACAAAAGTACAGGTTCTATGTAGCACTTCAACACTCTTTTTCTCGTTTCAGCTGATATCTTTTTATTGGTCAGTATGTTTTTCATCTTGCAGAACATCTGATGGCTGTGGAAATGTGGTTTCTGAAGAAAATGCAAAGAATATCATGGAGAGACAGAAATACCAATGACCAAGTCCTACAAGAAACAAATAAAAATCGTAAACTAATCTATATCTATATCTATAAAAGGCGATGTATGTATGTGTGTCCGTTCTTTATGCGTTCGCGAACGGTCCATCCGATTGAGATGAAATTTTCTACACATCTTCTTTTCATTCCCGTGCATCCAACTGTCATAGTAGTTAGTGTACAATCAGCTATTTACTTACTAAAATTTAATATTTAAATTTACATTATCATTTCTATATAGCGAGGGGACTTAACTTAAGAAAAGTTATTTCAAGGGGCATAACTTTTAATAACATTGCTATATATTTTATATATAGATTGTTGCATTGTTTTCAAAGATTTATAAACTCTTTGTCTACAGTTATTTACAGGCATATGAGTTATAATAAATAATGATATAATCTTTAAGGCATTTTCAAAGTTTTCATAAAAATAATGCATCTATTTAAATAGTGAAAATTTTCTAACTCATCTTTTCATTTCTCTTCAACAGCACATTTAATTTTTTTTTAAAACATTCTCATATGTATTTTGCGTTAAACCCACATTGGGTATTTATGATGCTCATTTTAAACATTGCCTCAACGAGTTACTTTTCATGTGTTTTAATGCTTATTGTTCTTTTGTTGTCAAAGAATTGCTTCTTAAGAGATGTTGATTGAAAGAATGTATGAGACAAAATAGAGAAGAAGGGCAGAATGTAGGACGAGCCTGTGTGCCCAATTCTTAACCCTTTGAAAATAAAGATTTTCGTTTGTTACAAAAAAAAAAAAAAAATTTTTTTGTGAGAGAAAGTTGCATATCCTTTGCAGTACTCTGCAGTCAACCCACCGCCCACCATTTATTGGCTGTTTGTGATATCTTGGTAAGTTTACTTAAGATAGATCTCTTCCAATCATATTTTCTACTATCAATCTATCTATTCTTCTATTCTATCTATATTTTTAACGGGAACGGGCCGAACATAGATAGATAGATAGATAGATAGATAGATAGATAGGTAAGTAGGTAGGTAGGTAGGTAGATAGATAGATTGTAGGGATGTAGATAGATAGATAGATAGATAGATAGATAGATAGATTGTAGGGATGTAGATAGATAGATAGATAGATAGATAGATAGATAGATAGATAGATAGATTGATAGACAGATAGATAGATAGACAGATAGTTGGGAACAGGAACAGGAGCTTATATGACTACTTATATGAATTAAATTAGATGCTCCCCACCAGGATGGGCGAAGCCGGGCCAGGTCAGACAGACAAACAGACAGACAGACAAATAGTTGGGAACGGGAACGGGAGCTTATATGAATTAAATGAGATGCTCCCCACCAGGAGCTGGGCGAAGCCGGGCCAGGTCAGACAGACAGACAGACAGACAGACAGACAGACAGATAGACAGATAGATAGATAGATCCCTGCAAGGGCCTGGGCGAAGCCGGGCCGGGTCAGCTAGTAAAAAATAAAATGGAGAACTTGGTGACATCTGGCAAGATTGAGTGGAAGAGAATAAGGGGAATGCAGAGAAGTAAATATCTGTATGGCTTGGGCACGTGGTGTGGTCGAGACAAGAACACAGAGCTGATCCATGACTCTCGTGATCGAGTGAAATGGCGAATCATGATCTTATATGAATTAAATGAGATGCTCCCCACCAGGAGCTGGGCGAAGCCGAGCCGGGTCAGACAGACAGACAGACAGACAGACAGACAGACAGACAGATAGATAGATAGATCCCTGCAAGGGCCTGGGCGAAGCCGGGCCGGGTCAGCTAGTAAAAAATAAAATGGAGAACTTGGTGACATCTGGCAAGATCGAGTGGAAGAGAACAAGGGGAATACAGAGAAGTAAATACCTGGATGGCTTGGGCACGTGGTGTGGTCGAGGCAAGAACACTGAGCTGATCCAGTGACTCTTGTGATCGAGTGAAATGGCAAATCATGACTGCCCACACTTATCGGCATGGCACATGATGGATGGGTCATATTTATGAAGGTCCATGGAAGTTGTCCACAAAAGCTAATTTCACAGGCACAAACATTAAAATACATTGCAGGATCTTCAACGGACATGCAAATAACAGATGTCCGAGGCTACAGATCATGGAATTTACAAGACTACCAAGTGTTATTTCCTTCTACATCATAGCATGAAAAAAAAGGAATCATAGAAAAGAAAAGAAAGATTTAAATGAGTCAGCTGAAATCAAGACAAGATTACCTGCTTCACTTCATCACAGCTTCTTCATTTGTTTGCTTTTTCCACCTGTGACCCGGCCACTGCTAGAACCTGTTCCCCTGTGCCTGTAATGAACAAGTTAGGATGAACTTTCTTTAAGAAATAAGTCATTTTATAATCTTCTTCTTCTACTCCTCGTCTTTATTCTCCTTTGTCTCCATCTTCCTCTTCTTCTTTTCCTAGCAATGCTATATTTGATTGCATTGGGTAACCTATTTGGTGTCAAACCAAGCGGCAAACTAGGGTATGCCTACCCAGCATGTGAAGACAGGACTCGGCAGACTGCGCGGAAGAAATTCCTGATTCAACGGGCAAGACGGCGTTTACCTGCAAAGCGTTGTGGAACGTAATGAGCACGGCAAGGCACATAGAGTGCCCAGGTCATCCACTGCACCTGTATTCGTCTCCAGTCATCTCGACTTGTCTTGCCACTGGATTCAGATGACCTCAGGCGAGAGAGTGAGGTCGACGAATTGCGCAACTCTTCCTCACTTTAATCCAAGTCATCACGCTAGTCATTTGATGAGTTCATGTAATGAACTTTACCATCTTTTGAAGTTCCTTTTTAGTTCCACACAGCTTGCAGTTTACATAATTTAAGAACTGTCATCACTGCACTCAGGAGATTCCCACACACGCTCCGTCCTGTCATCACTGCACTCAGGAGATTCCCACACACGCTCTGTCCCACTCTTCAAATGCCAGTGAAGAGTTTCCATGCTGACTGTTCCAGCAGCAATTTTTTTGTTTTGCTTTTTGTGCGCGCTTACTTGCTTTGAACTCAAGTGTAGTCCATACACACTACTTCTAGTAGGAATAGACTGAATTTTGCGTGTGGATTAACTTTCCCTATTACCAGTATCCCTCACCATTAGGTGACCCACTCTGACTGCAGAGGTACTTGTAATTTACATCCCCAAGTCAAGGACCTTATCATCAGCACACCAGATGTTTAAGAATAAGCCCTCTTATCCATTCGGCCATGCTGACACCTCAGTAGCAATTCGATTTTCTCCACATGTGACCCTGCCACTGCTTGAACCCGTTCTCCTGTACCTGCAAAGAACAAGTCATTAGCATGAATCCTCTTTAAGAAATAGCCATTTTATAGTCTTCTACTACTTCTCCTAGCAATGCTATATTTGATAACATTTGATGAGACCACCTCTTGGGGTCCCTCTTTAGTTCCACACAGCTTGCAGTTTACTGAATTTAAGAACTGACATTAAGGCACTCAGAACATTCCCACATATGCTCCGTCTCACTCTCCAAAAGTTGCGACGCAGAGGTGTTTCCAAGGAACCAGGGCTGTGTTATATACTGGCCAAGATCTATTGACGCGTCCTCGTTGAGCGTCCTGGGCAACAGGTCCCTTCAGGGTCCTGGCTAAAGTCACTAGGATCGCCGATTCCTCCGAACTCAGAGAATGTCTGCCTGTATGGCGAGGAACCACCAGTCTGCACACCAATAAGCCAGACATGGGACAATGGATACTCACGCAAGCCTCAGGTCCTGTATGACATCACACTGATGGTGGACAACAGGATGCCTTCATCCGACATACAGGACGTCGCGTTGGAGCTCAAGCCAACGAACACAAGCAAGCAACTCTTCAAAAGTCATTAATTAAGAGTTTCCATTTGATTACAAGTGCACCTGGAGTTTCCTCAATGCTCTGAGTACAACCTGGATCCTCCACTCACTCCTATCTCAGCCCGGCTTTCTAGATACGGATTCTCGGTCCGTTTAGCCTAGTTCCAGAGAGCTGTTCGGTCTGTTTAGTCTAGTTCCTCCACCTAGTTCCAGAGAGCTTTAATAACAGCAGATGAAAGACAAAGTAAAGAAGTTCAATGTACAATAGCCCAAGCAAAAGGCAGAATGTTACAAGATGAAGAATGTTCTCTGGAATAGAAATATATTTTCTAAAAGAGGTGAGGAAAAGTGTTCTTACGAGCTATACTGAGATAATCCTAATGTATGGAAGCAAATCATGGACAATTAGTAGATAAGGAATTATGTGGAAGCTGCAGAGGTGTGGTTTACAGAAGTATGATGAAAACACCATGGATAGATAGAAAGAGTAATGAATGTTGGTTTACAGAAGTATGATGAAAACACCATGGATAGATAGAAAGTAATGAATGTTGGTTTATAGAAGTATGATGAAAACACCATGGATAGATAGAACGAGTAATGAATGTTGGTTTATAGAAGTATGATGAAAACACCATGGATAGATAGAAAGAGTAATGAATGTTGGTTTACAGAAGTATGATGAAAACACCATGGATAGATAGAAAGTAATGAATGTTGGTTTATAGAAGTATGATGAAAACACCATGGATAGATAGAAAGAGTAATGAATGTTGGTTTATAGAAGTATGATGAAAACACCATGGATAGATAGAAGGAGTAATGAATGTATCTTAAAAGCAGTTAACTAAAATAGAGAACAGGTTACTCACATCAGAAAAAGAGTCTAAATTCTTTGGGCTTGTCATGAGAAGGGTAAAGTTGGAGAACTTCATGACAACAGGCAAGTCGGTGGGGAAAAGAGGCAAGGGTAGACCAAGAGATAAGATGCTGGACAGTTTGACATCATGGTGGAAGATCAGTATCAGAAATGACAAAATATTATTTGAGATGAGAAAACTAGTATAAACAATGAGACATGAACCAGAGTTTTTAAAAAAAACAGCATTAATTACCCATGTCTCCAGACACTTTTTCAAACTCCTTTAGGCTGCCTGAAGAGTTCTGCTGGAGATAGGCCACTTCTACTGCCGTTAATGACTCTCCAAGTTTTTTCAGAGCCATCAGAATTTCCACCGACTGCTGTGCTGCTTGCTGTTTGGACAGCTTACCAATTTTCTCATCTCTATTAATCTGCAAACAGAAAGGTTAAAGGTTAAAACACCTTATACATAATGTTACTTCAACAGCTTATCAACTATATAAATTAGACTCCACCAAAAGACAGCAAGTGAAATTGTTTAGCCATGTCTTCTGCTTCTGCTCATTATCCTTCATTGGAGATGAGGCTCGCAACCAACTCCTGCCAAGCTTTCCCATGAAAATGGACTAGGCAGGGGAACTGGTGAAATATCAAGTCTTTTTTCATGTCTACTAATGAACATGTCATGTGGATTGGCTATTCTTCTTGTATTCCACTCAACATGTCATGTGTGATTTACTATTCTTCATGTGTACATTCCACATGTCATGTGTGATCGATTATTTGTCTTATGTTCCAATCAACATGTCATGTGTGGTTGGCTGTTCTTCATGTCTACTAATCAACATATCATTTGTGATTGGCTATTCTTCTTATGTTCTAATTAACATGTCATGAGTGATTAGCTATTCTTCTTGTATTCCACTCAGCATGTCATGTGTGATTGACTATTCTTCTTGAGTACTAATCAACATGTTGTGTGTAATTGGTTTGTCTTCTTATGTTCCAATCAACATGTTGTGTGTGATTTACTATTCGTCTTGTGTTCCAATCAACATGTCATGTGTGATTTACTATTCTTCTTGTGTTCCAATCAACATGTCATGTGTGACTGGCTATTCTTCATGTCTACCAAACAATATTTATGTGTTATTTACTATTCTTCATGTGTACATTACACATATAATCTGTTATGACTATTCTTCATGTACACAGCCTGCCTGAGCTCCCCGGAAAGCAAAGGAGCAGACACGTCTAGTTAAAGTTTATACAGGCAAAGATTTCTCTTTACATTCACACTGGTCATCCTGTGCTAACCATTAGTCTGGCTAACATAGGGAAAATCGACCATGACCTCCGTTGTGATGATAAATATTATCAGTGGAGCTGATCAGCTTTACAGGAACACAATCACAAGTGGCAGAATGAAAGTTGCGACTAGAAAGCCTTCATCAGCATAAAAAAAAGCAAGCAAAATTAAATTAAAAAAAAACAAAACGTCACTTAAGCTTTAAAACATGGGTCCTGGAGATATTTTTATTTATGGGGTACAAAAATCAAATTTTATCAAGAGTTCTGACAGAAAGTGACATAGTGAGGAAAGTGTATGCAAAGGCAAAATAAGTGTTGGGAATGGGAGGGAATTATTTATGGAAATATGGGTCAAATTCTATAGGAGAGGCATGAGTGGGATAGATACAGAGCAAGGAAATGAGAGGTTACACTAATAGGATGTGGACATGACAGACGAGTGAGGGAAGAGAGTATGAGACCAAAATCATGTGGTTACAAAGAAAGATCCCATCTTAAGGAAGATTTTGCACTAGTCACTAAGGTAAACGTGTAACAACCACTTTGCTGGTAGGTTAGAGTTCTATCTGTTATGCCACCAAAACTCATCAACTAACACTTTACAATAAAAGGATAATATTTCCATCATTTTCACACTGTTACTTTCACACTGTCACTTTCACACTGTCATTTTGACACTGTAATATTCACACTGTCACTTTTGCACTGTCATGTCTTACATCAGCAAGTCTGGTCCTCAGCTGTCCTGGCTGCTTCTTGGCAAACAGTCGAATCACTTCTGGGGTTTTAAATGCATCACTGATGGCTGCTTGAATTGCCTGATGAGTTGAACACAAAAGATACAGAGCATGAGTAACATAATCATAATAATCATCATCATCATCATCATCATCATCATCATCATCATCATCATCATCATCATCATCATCATAACCCAGCCCGTCTCTGCATTGAAGGTTGGCTATAATGTATCTCCAACACTGTTTCAGCTGTGTCCTCTTGGTGCATGCTCAGCCCATCTCTTGATCTTGTCCAGCCACATGAAATACTCTTGTCCTCTTGGTGCACTCTCAGCCCATCTCTTGATCTTGTCCAGCCACATGGAATACTCTTGTCCTCTTGGTGCACTCTCAGCCCATCTCTTGATCTTGTCCAGCCACATGGAATACTCTTGTCCTCTTGGTGCACTCTCAGCCCATCTCTTGATCTTGTCCAGCCACATGGAATACTCTTGTCCTCTTGGTGCACTCTCAGCCCATCTCTTGATCTTGTCCAGCCACATGAAATACTCTTGTCCTCTTGGTGCACTCTCAGCCCATCTCTTGATCTTGTCCAGCCACATGGAATACTCTTGTCCTCTTGGTGCACTCTCAGCCCATCTCTTGATCTTGTCCAGCCACATGGAATACTCTTGTCCTCTTGGTGCACTCTCAGTCCATCTCTTAATCTTGTCCAGCCACATGGAATACTCTTGTCCTCTTGGTGCACTCTCAGCCCATCTCTTGATCTTGTCCAGCCACATGAAATACTCTTGTCCTCTTGGTGCACTCTCAGCCCATCTCTTGATCTTGTCCAGCCACATGGAATACTCTTGTCCTCTTGGTGCACTCTCAGCCCATCTCTTGATCTTGTCCAGCCACATGAAATACTCTTGTCCTCTTGGTGCACTCTCAGCCCATCTCTTGATCTTGTCCAGCCACATGGAATACTCTTGTCCTCTTGGTGCACTCTCAGCCCATCTCTTGATCTTGTCCAGCCACATGGAATACTCTTGTCCTCTTGGTGCACTCTCAGCCCATCTCTTGATCTTGTCCAGCCACATGAAATACTCTTGTCCTCTTGGTGCACTCTAAGCCCATCTCTTGATCTTGTCCAGCCTCATGGAATACTCTTGTCCTCTTGGTGCACTCTCAGCCCATCTCTTGATCTTGTCCAGCCACATGAAATACTCTTGTCCTCTTGGTGCACTCTCAGCCCATCTCTTGATCTTGTCCAGCCTCATGGAATACTCTTGTCCTCTTGGTGCACTCTCAGCCCATCTCTTGATCTTGTCCAGCCACATGAAATACTCTTGTCCTCTTGGTGCACTCTCAGCCCATCTCTTGATCTTGTCCAGCCACATGGAATATTCTTGTCCTCTTGGTGCACTCTCAGCCCATATCTTGATCTTGTCCAGCCACATGGAATACTCTTGTCCTCTTGGTGCACTCTCAGCCCATCTCTTGATCTTGTCCAGCCACATGGAATATTCTTGTCCTCTTGGTGCACTCTCAGCCCATCTCTTGATCTTGTCTCAGCCCATCTCTTGATCTTGTCCAGCCACATGAAATACTCTTGTCCTCTTGGTGCACTCTCAGCCCATCTCTTGATCTTGTCCAGCCACATGGAATACTCTTGTCCTCTTGGTGCACTCTCAGCCCATCTCTTGATCTTGTCCAGCCACATGGAATACTCTTGTCCTCTTGGTGCACTCTCAGCCCATCTCTTGATCTTGTCCAGCCACATGGAATACTCTTGTCCTCTTGGTGCACTCTCAGCCCATCTCTTGATCTTGTCCAGCCACATGGAATACTCTTGTCCTCTTGGTGCACTCTCAGCCCATCTCTTGATCTTGTCCAGCCACATGGAATACTCTTGTCCTCTTGGTGCACTCTCAGCCCATCTCTTGATCTTGTCCAGCCACATGAATTTTCCTCTTAAATGGTTGTCCCTATACTCCTATAGCATTTCCTTCAGCAAGCTCTTTATATGACTGTAGTACTTTGATTGTTTCATCTTGATATCATTCAGTGATGTTTTGCAGTTTTATTTTGATCTTGTTCAGTGATATTTTTCTTTCAGTTTCATCTGTATCTCATTCAGTGATGTTTTTCTTTGCTTGACTGTTTCATCTTGATCTAATTCAATAATGTTTTTCTTTCAGTTTCATTGTTTCATCTTGATCTCATTCTGTGAGTTTTTCTTTCAGTTTCATTGTTTCATTTTGATCTCATTCAGTGATGTTTTTCTTTCAGTTTCAATGTTTCATTTTGATCTCATTCAGTGATGTGTTTCTTTCAGTTTCATTGTTTTATTTTGATCTCATTCAGTGATGATTTTCTTTCAGTTTCATTGTTTCATTTTGATCTCATTCAGTGATGTTTTTCTTTCAGCTTAATTGTTTCATTTTGATCTCATTCAGTGATGTTTTTCTTTCAGTTTCATTGTTTCATCTTGATCTCATTCAGTGATGTTTTTCTTTCAGTTTCATTGTTTCATATTGATCTCATTCAGTGATGTTTTTCTTTCAGGTTCATGGTGATCTCATTCAGTGATGTTTTTCTTTCAGTTTCATTGTTTCATTTTGATCTCATTCAGTGATGTTTTTCTTTCAGTTTCACTGTTTCATATTGATCTCATTCAGTGATGTTTTTCTTTCAGTTTCATGGTGATCTCATTCAGTGATGTTTTTCTTTCAGTTTCATTGTTTCATTTTGATCTCATTCAGTGATGTTTTTCTTTCAGTTTCATTGTTTCATTTTGATCTCATTCAGTGATGTTTTTCTTTCAGTTTCATTGTTTCATATTCATCTCATTCAGTGAAGTTTTTCTTTCAGTTGCATTGTTTCATCTTGATCCCATTCAATGATGCATTTCTAACACTTTCATTGTTTCATCTAGATCTCATTCAGTGATGTTTTTCTTTCAGGTTCATGGTGATCTCATTCAGTGATGTTTTTCTTTCAGTTCCATTGTTTCGTTTTGATATCATTCAGTAATGTTTTTCTTTCAGTTTCACTGTTTCATATTGATCTCATTCAGTGATGTTTTACTTTCAGTTTCATGGTGATCTCATTCAGTGATGTTTTTCTTTCAGTTTCATTGTTTCATTTTGATCTCATTCAGTGATGTTTTTCTTTCAGTTTCATTGTTTCATTTTGATCTCATTCAGTGATGTTTTTCTTTCAGTTTCATTGTTTCATTTTGATCTCATTCAGTGATGTTTTTCTTTCAGTTTCATTGTTTCATTTTGATCTCATTCAGTGATGTGTTTCTTTCAGTTTCATTGTTTCATCTTGATCTCATTCAGTGATATTTTTCTTTCAGTTTCATTGTTTCATTTTGATCTCATTCAGTGATGTTTTTCTTTCAGTTTCATTGTGTCATTTTGATCTCATCCAGTGGTGCCCACTCTATGACCACGAGCAGCATGACGATGGAGGTGATGGCAGTTACACAGGCTTTCATATGGCTGGAATCACAGCATTATACCAACGTGTGTGTACTAAGTGATTCAATGAGCATGATTCAGAAGGTCGAAGCTGGATCTGTACGTAGACAGTGGACTGAGTCGCTGCGGAAGTCTGTTGTCCGCAAAGTCACCTTCATCTTCGTCCCGGGACATGCGGGAGTCGAGGGAAATGAACGAGCTGATAAATTGGCTGGCTCTGCACCCCCTGTAGATGGCCAGCCCATGGATCGTGCGGATGTTATTAACGCCCTTAAAGATATGGCGAGAACAGATGATTTTGACGCCAGTGATTCCACATCGCTCTCCAGGATGAAAGACCTGGGAGTAAGAATCGGCACAGCCAGACGCGAGAGGTACATCGGGAAAACAAAGCGCCTCGTCAACCAACACAGAACTGGCACTATTAGCCACCGGACGCTGATGCATATGCTGGGGGGAGGATCTGAGCACCTATGGACATGTTCGGAGTGCAATGAAGATACCCCAACTGATAACTGATAACTGATAACTGATCTCATTCAGTGAATTTTTTCTTTCAGTTTCATTGTTTCATTTTGATCTCATTCAGTGATGTTTTTCTTTCAGTTTCATTGTTTCATTTTGATATCATTCAGTGATGTTTTTCTTTCAGTTTCATTGTTTCATTTTGATCTCATTCAGTGATGATTTTCTTTCAGTTTCATTGTTTCATTTTGATCTCATTCAGTGATGTTTTTCTTTCAGTTTCATTGTTTCATCTTGATCTCATTCAGTGATGTTTTTCTTTCAGTTTCATTGTTTCATTTTGATCTCATTCAGTGATGTTTTTCTTTCAGTTTCATTGTTTCATTTTGATCTCATTCAGTGATGTGTTTCTTTCAGTTTCACTGTTTCATATTGATCCCATTCAGTGATGTTTTTCTTTCAGTTTCATGGTGATCTCATTCAGTGATATTTTTCTTTCAGTTTCATGGTGATCTCATTCAGTGATGTTTTTCTTTCAGTTTCACTGTTTCATATTGATCTCATTCAGTGATGTTTTTCTTTCAGTTTCATGGTGATCTCATTCAGTGATGTTTTTCTTTCAGTTTCATTGTTTCATTTTGATCTAATTCAATGATGTTTTTCTTTCAGTTTCATTGTTTCATTTTGATCTCATTCAGTGATGTTTTTCTTTCAGTTTCATTGTTTCATCTTGATCTCATTCAGTGATATTTTTCTTTCAGTTTCATTGTTTCATTTTGATCTCATTCAGTGATGTTTTTCTTTCAGTTTCATTGTTTCATTTTGATCTCATTCAGTGATGTTTTTATTTCAGTTGAATTGTTTCACCTTGATCTCATTCAGTGATGTTTTTCTTTCAGTTTCATTGTGATCTCATTCAGTGATGTTTTTCTTTCAGTTTCATGGTGATCTCATTCAGTGATGTTTTTCTTTCAGCTTCATTGTTTCATATTCATCTCATTCAGTGAAGTTTTTCTTTCAGTTGCATTGTTTCATCTTGATCTCATTCAGTGATGTTTTTCTTTCAGTTTCACTGTTTCATATTGATCTCATTCAGTGATGTTTTTCTTTCAGTTTCATGGTGATCTCATTCAGTGATGTTTTTCTTTCAGTTTCATTGTTTCATTTTGATCTAATTCAATGATGTTTTTCTTTCAGTTTCATTGTTTCATTTTGATCTCATTCAGTGATGTTTTTCTTTCAGTTTCATTGTTTCATTTTGATCTCATTCAGTGATGTTTTTATTTCAGTTTAATTGTTTCACCTTGATCTCATTCAGTGATGTTTTTCTTTCAGTTTCATTGTGATCTCATTCAGTGATGTTTTTCTTTCAGGTTCATGGTGATCTCATTCAGTGATGTTTTTCTTTCAGGTTCATGGTGATCTCATTCAGTGATATTTTTCTTTCAGTTTCATTGTTTCATTTTGATATCATTCAGTGATGTTTTTCTTTCAGTTTCACTGTTTCATATTGATCTCATTCAGTGATGTTTTTCTTTCAGTTTCATGGTGATCTCATTCAGGGATATTTTTCTTTCAGTTTCATTGTTTCATTTTGATCTCATTCAGTGATGTTTTTCTTTCAGTTTCATTGTTTCATTTTGATCTCATTCAGTGATGTTTTTCTTTCAGTTTCATTGTTTCATTTTGATCTAATTCAGTGATGTTTTTCTTTCAGTCTCATTGTTTCATTTTGATCTCATTCAGTGATATTTTTCTTTCAGTTTCATTGTTTCATTTTGATCTCATTCAGTGATGTTTTTCTTTCAGTTTCATTGTTTCATTTTGATCTCATTCAGTGATGTTTTTCTTTCAGTTTCATTGTTTCACCTTGGTCACATTCAGTGATGTTTTTCTTTCAGTTTCATGGTGATCTCATTCAGTGATGTTTTTCTTTCAGCTTCATTGTTTCATATTCATCTCATTCAGTGAAGTTTTTCTTTCAGTTGCATTGTTTCATCTTGATCCCATTCAATGATGCATTTCTAACACTTTCATTGTTTCATCTAGATCTCATTCAGTGATGTTTTTCTTTCAGGTTCATGGTGATCTCATTCAGTGATGTTTTTCTTTCAGTTCCATTGTTTCATTTTGATATCATTCAGTAATGTTTTTCTTTCAGTTTCACTGTTTCATATTGATCTCATTCAGTGATGTTTTTCTTTCAGTTTCATGGTGATCTCATTCAGTGATGTTTTTCTTTCAGTTTAATTGTTTCATATTCATCTCATTCAGTGAAGTTTTTCTTTCAGTTGCATTGTTTCATCTTGATCTCATTCAATGATGCATTTCTATCACTTTCATTGTTTCATTTAGATCTCATTCAGTGATGTGTTTCTTTCAGTTTCATTGTTTCATCTTGATCTCATTCAGTGATGTTTTTCTTTCAGTTTCATTGTTTCATTTTGATCTCATTCAATGATGTTTTTCTTTCAGTTTCATGGTGATCTCATTCAGTGATGTTTTTCTTTCAGTTTCATTGTTTCATATTCATCTCATTCAGTGATGTTTTTCTTTCAGTTGCATTGTTTCATCTTGATCTCATTCAATGATGCATTTCTATCAGTTTCATTGTTTCATTTAGATCTCATTCAGTGATGTTTTTCTTTCAGTTTCATTGTTTCACCTTGATCTTGTTCAGTGAGTTTTTCTTTCAGTGTCATTGTTTCATGTGGATTTTGTTCAGTGATGTTGTTTCTTTCAGTTCTAGTCATTAATAAACTTCTTTGTTTTCTGCTCCTGTACAGAAGATTTATTTTCAATTCACTAACAGTCACACTAAATTAAGTTAGCCATAAGATTTTCCTCACTGCACATTGAACCATTCAGTCCATACATTTTCAGATCCACCCTTCCATATCTCCCTCAGCATGTAGCGGTCGATGACATGTCCTGCGTTAATTGACTTTTCTTCTTTTCCCCTATACATGGCGATCACGCCTGACTCTACCCTTCTTGACTTGATGTTCTTACAGTCTGATCAAGGTTGCACATTAGCAGTCATCTCTTGATTCATTTAATCGCCCTGCTTCTCTAACGGCATTCAGTATATCAACCCGATCCACGGCTCATCCACTTTCAACAGTAGCTCACCTCGCAAGCCTATAGTGTCATGACACAAGACTGTCAAGAATTTTCTCACACTGTCTTCCTCTATCTCTCTTTCCTAAAATCTTTCCAGTTGTCACAACATGTTCCAGTTTTGGTCTTCTCATAATGTGGCCAAAAAATGATGACTGCCTCTTTCTGATGTTTGTGATAATTTGTCTTTGAAACTTAGCCTTCTTTAAGACGTCCAGATTGCTCATTTTGACTGTCCGATGAACTCCCAGCATTCTTTTTACAAAACCACATCTCCAAGGCCTCCAAGGATTTCAGATGACAACAGAATATATTTTACAAGAATTTGGCCTGATCTCCTGAAGATATTGAGAATATAGTCCTGGTTCTTGGTAACATGAATCTGAAAACTATCATATGGACTTCTCAATAATATAAACAAAACAGCCATGTTCATACCTGATACTACAATTAAAGTTTGAAGATCAGCATGTCCGAATGGGTAAGAACGTGTGTTCTTAAACATCTGGTGTGCTGATGCTGATGTAAAGGGTTCAACCCTTACACCAGACAGTTGGACTAAAATTTTGACTTCTCGTCCTTGACTCGGGGACGTAAATAACAAGTACCTCTAAGTCAGATGTGGGTTCTTTTGATGGTGAGAGACACTGGTAATAGGGAAAGCTAATCCACACGCAAAATTCCGTCAAGTGTGTATGGACTACGCTTGAGTTCAAAGCAAGCGAGCTAACAAAAAAACAAAAACAAAAAAAAAAGTTTGAGAAGAATGCAAAGAGGTCACCACAAATTACTAGTTTTCTTATGCTTCTTCCTTCATCATCATGTGCCATGCTGATAAGTATCGGCGGTTATGGTTCGGGACTCACCCGATCACCAGTCTTGGATCAGGTTTGTCTATTCCTGTCTCAATTATGCCATGTGGCCAAGCCATCCAGGTATCTATCTCTTTGCCTTCCACCATTGCTATTCCCATCAAGTGTGTCAGTAATCTCTAGTTAATCAAGTGACATTTTCCTCCCACCATGCCCAACAGATCTGCCTTACCAGCTGCATGCTGCTGAGCTCATCCACCAGACTCAGGTTGCCCTTCAGCATCTTGGTCAGGTTGGCCTGAAATTCTTTCAACTGCTCCACAGTTTCATTCTTTGTCTCCTCATATTCACTGGGCTCCAGATCTGCCCTAGAAGGACACAATCAGCTGTTTGATTAAGAACATACACAGAGATGTTGTGGTCAAAACTGAGTAAACCATAAAAACCGAGAATGGAAATAGTCAGTTTTACACAGAACAGTCTGCTTTACACAGAATAGTCAGTTTTACACAGAATAGTCAGTTTTACACAGAATAGTCAGTTTTACACAGAACACAATCACAAGTGACAGAGTTTTAGGTCAGCATGGCCGAATGGATAAGAATGCGTGTTCTTAAACATCCGGTGTGCTGATGCCGAAGTAAGGGGTTCAACCCCTGCTCCGGACAGTAGGACTAAAATTTTTACCTATTGTCCTTGACTTGGGGACAGCACCTCTGAAGTCGGAGTGGGTTTGCCTGATGGCGAGGGACACTGTTAATAGGTACAAGCTAATACACATGCAAAATTCAGTCCAGCTCTACCGGAAGTAGTGTATATGGACTATGCTTGGGTTTAAAGCAAGCGAGCACAAAAAAACAAACAAATAAACAAACAAATGACAGAATGGATATTGTGGCTAGAAAGCCTTTAACAACATCATCATGCACATACTGATAAGTGGGGTGGTCATGTTTCATCATTTTACATGATCACCAGAGTCGTGGATCAGCTCAATGTTCTTGTCTCGACCATGCTACCCAGATATTTACTTTTCTTTCCCTTGTTCTTTCCCCATCAATCTTGCCAGTTGTCAATAAGTTCTTTGGTTTATTTCTTCTCATAACAAGTCCAATAATTTTTTACTGTCTACGTCAAATTTCTCTAATCAGTTAACAGATTTCATCTGCTTCTTGTAGGTTTGCTCATTGGTTTTTCTGTCTGTCCACGGTATTCTTTCTTCATCAACATTAATTATACTATATTTTAAAAAAAGAATTAAAAAAAAAACCCAGCGGAGATCCTGAAGACAAGACCTAGGGCACTAAAATCAAACTGCTGAAGACATCTATGTCCTAGGGCACTAAAATCAAACTGCTGAAGACATCTATGTCCTAGGGCACTAAAATCAAACTGCTGAAGACATCTATGTCCTAGGGCACTAAAATCAAGCTGCTGAAGACATCTATGTCCTAAGGTGCTAAAATCAAACTGCTGAAGACATCAATGTTTTAGGGTACTAAAATCAAGCTTGTGCTCGCTCTCTATGAACTCAAGCGTGGCCCATACACACTATTTATGGTAGTGCTGGACTGAATTTTACGTGTGGGTTAGCTTTCCCTAATAAAAGTGTCCCTCGCCATCAGGTGAACCCACTCTGACTTCAGAGGTACACTTGTAATTAACGTCCCCAAGTCAAGATCGACAGGTCAACATTTTAGTCCAGCTGTCCGGTGTAGGGGTTGAATCGCTTACCTAGGCATCAGCACACCAGATGTTTAAGAAAATGCGTTAGTATCCATTCAGTCATGTGGACCTGCCTACCAGTTTTGTTTTAAGCAGTGTCCAACCTAGAGGTGTAATGGTGGAAAAAAATAATCTCACCTCGCCTGCACCACTGTCTTGGCAGGTTTGATCACTAACCATTTTGCCACTACGTATATAACAATGTCCTCTCCTCCACCATATATATAACATAGTCCTCTCCTGCTCTTCCTCCTCCTTCTTCTTCTTCTGTTGTATTTGTCCATAAGTTTTGTTGGACAGTGTGTCTGCTGTGCATATTTACAGCAGAGCTATGATAACTGAGCCTTCCAGATGACACATCTAACATCTTCCTTGCATCTGTTGACCGAGTCAGTCATTCCAGGCAGACGTAACAATTTAATAGACATTCAAAATGTAAACACAAAAGTATTTTTAAAAAAACATAATATAAAAAGAGGTTGATTAATCTTGATTTACTGATTGATTTAAGGATTGTGGCATGGTGGCGAAGATGTTACGAATGCAATTTGCAATCCCACATTCAAAACAAAACTGTGGGAAATTTGAATCAACACACTTTATCCTAGGGGATTTGACATCACTTGTAGTTGGAGTTGACAAAACATAATTTTCTAGACAAATATAGATAAAGTAGTTTGCAAATTCTTTCCTTCTTAGCAGTGACCATATTGGTTTACAAAAACAAAAAATTTACATAAACACCAACATACAAGTGGTAACTTACTTGCACTCTTCTAAATCTGTAAGTTGCAGCATGAGCCGATCCAGCTGCTCCTCTAAGTTCTGCTTCAACTTTGAGGTTTCCTGCGCCCCCCTTGAGGCCATTTTTGTGACCTAAAATAGGAACTGTTCTAGAAAAGACAATAATGGAACATATTTCGCTGCATCTCGTTAGGTACATACTGCAGAAATCACACAACGTAAACTGAAACAATAAGATAAATCCTTAAAGGACACATATTCACACAGTAATTTATTGCAGGCAATAAATTATGCAATATATTTTTTGTGTTTTTGTTATTCAAATTCACTATGGGAAAACATTGATTTGAATATTAGAATATTTCTCCTATTTTTTACGTTTCTAAAATTTGCGGAGAGAGACAAAATTGGATGAGATAAAATCTGGTGCAACAAATTTGATTCTCTTTATTTACTAACCTTTTTAAACACTGGAACCAAATCTTACTTGATAGAATTTTATATTGAGCTTTTTCTACGACTTCCATTTGCTTGAAATTGATTGTCTTCATCTGCAATGTTGTCTCTTGTGTAAATTTTACACTATTTTAGTTCCCTCAGTGGTTCATAAAGTTGATTTTCCACTGTTGTTTCTCTAGGCCAGGAGGTTTGCCTAGATATGTTACAACTGGGGCAGTCTTGTAGTATGTTATCTGCTGTCTGAGACACCAATTCACATATGTACATGGCTGATTTGCCAGTCTTAAATTCTGTTTACATGTGGTTGCATAATTTATTTTGTCCTGTTCTGATGCACAGAATATTGATGTGTTCTGGTATGTCCATAAAATGGTAATCATCTTGTGCTGGTGTTGGTGGCTTTCTGATTGATTTGGTGATTCTTTTCTTTTGTTGGTGGTATGTGACTTGTACATCAGATTGCTCATCTGCTGCAACTTGTTTAGCTATTTGACTAGCTGTCTCATTTCCAGGCGCTCCACAGTGAGATTAAACTGGAAACTGATTCAGTGCCAAACAACAAGTACGCCTGGATCAAACATGGCACACAATCAAATGAACAAATATTTTAATGAAAATTTCCTTTCACTGAGCATTGAAATTGCAAAAAAATGTCATGAAAGAAAACAATTAACACATTGATCCTAGTAGAGCGATACATCGTCCTTTTGTCCAAATGGGAGATCACATTTAGCGACATATATTATTTCGACACAGAATCAGTTAAGCACTAAAAACAAAATTAGTTGCACATCCTTTACGGGACGTCGCAGTCAACCCCAGCATTGTTTGCTGTTTGTGATCGCTTGGCAAGTTTATGTTCAGTAGTTTGCCATTGCTTTCTGAACAACTGGCAACCATACCATTTCATTAAAAAAAAAACCCAATGCAAGGCGGTCTGCTGCTAAACCTCTCGCAGCTGTATTTTGAACACAGTATGCAAGATTACAAACTGTGACCATAACCTCTTTGCCAAGGAGCCAGCAGTTAAGCATAAGGTCACTGGAATAATTTCCTGATTGGGTTCAAGGATCATCATCATCATCACACATGAAACTATCCAATAGTAATCAGATCTCACAAGAAGGTTCTCAGTTCAATACTGAAAATGTGTAGCACTAGCGAGGATCCCATACTGTGGACAAATGTATTCACTTTGATAATTTGCCTGTGCAGTGGCTATATGGCCTGCACTTTACCCCTAACAGGTTTAGTCCCAGAAATAGAACCAGGTTGTCAGTATATAAAATGTTAGGACCATGACCTTGTATAGGTCTCAGTGCATGGAGAAACAGGTGGCGAGTCTTTTCCTCGCATAGCGGATGATGAGAGCATCATGCATATTTGTACCTGCCATTGTTCAGAGCTTGACAGGCAAAGTATGGTGAGAGTGGAAGCTATTAACAGCCCTCATCAATCTATAACACTATATGTGTGTGAAGACCCCAGCATCTCACTCTTTTATGAACATTCAAGAAGAAACAAAAGGCCAATGAACAAATGTTGTATGTAGCAGAGAAACATATGATGGCAAAATCCACATTTTATAAGTTAGAACATGTAATAAGGCAAGGAAAAGAATGATCAAATCAATCAGTAAGCCACCAAAACCTGCTCAGGACGACTACCATGTTATGGACAAACCAGAACAAGTCATTATTCTGCACCTCAGAACAGGATACAATAGATTATGCAACCACATGTATACACAATTCAAGATTGGTGAAACAGCCATGTGCACATGTGGATTGGCGTTGCAGACAGCAGAGCACATATTTCAAGACTGCACAAAATATAACATATCTAGGCAAATCTTCTGGCTTAGAGAGACGACAGTGGAAGATAAACTCTATGGACCACTGAGTGAACTAGAAAAGACAGTTAAATTCATACAAGAGACAACATTGCAGTTATAGACATATTTCAAGCAAACGAAAGAAGAAGAAGAAGAAGAAGAAGAAGAAGAAGAAGAAGAAGCAGAAGAAGAAGAAGAAGAAGAAGAAGAAGAAGAAGAAGAAGAAGAAGAAGAAGAAGAAGTATTAAGGCACCCAAGAAGCAAAACAGGCAGAAAAAAAAATGGAATTATATGCACAATGCTGCTGCACTTAAAAAAAAATATTTGAAAAAAAAAAAAAACTATTAGAAGTGATCAACCATGGCATGTTGCCCAAAGTTGAATGTGGGAATTAAAAGTTGAAAGCAGGTGAGCCAGAGGTGACAATGATACAAGTGGGAAGTTAACATCAAGAGATGGATAAACAGCTTGATTGTACAATAGTTACAGACAAAACAATTGACATAGCTGCGGTGACACAGTAGCTGGCATGCTTGGCTGTGTGTCTAGTGGCTGTGTGTTTGAATCTTCATCTAGTGGGGAAATTTTAAACATTGCTCGTGTCCGAGTTCAAAATAATCTAAATTGGGTAACTGGACATGTTTTGGAAAGTAAAGTGGCTGGCGTGAAATTGATCACATCATCAAGGAGTGCCAACTGGTTTATAACTTTATAAAATATTAAGCTGGGACCACATCTTATAATATTATTATTATTATATTATTTTTATTATTATTATTAAATATTATTATTATTATTATTATTATTATTATTATTATATGCCTGCAGGCGAGGAAAAGGTCCCTTAAAGGTTATAATTTTTGTTTTAGTTGAAATGAAATTGAGTAGCTCAAAAGCTGGGAGAAAAAATAACCAACGCATTACAGCTGGGCACTAACATATCTGCAAGCTTCAAGAACAGACATCACACACATGACATGACACAGCACTCGGGCTCATAAATAAGTGCTTTTTCCTCATCTGTAATACTCAATAGTAATACTAACAGCCAGCGAAACGTCCCACTACTAATGGTACCAGTATTGACTATAATAAATGTATATTAAACTAGCAGATGCTAAAAAATTGCAAAATAAACCTCGACTGCTGGTTGGAGTATGGAAAAAAGTAAACTTTAGGAAATGGGTGGTGTCTGTGGGATGGTCCGGCAGTCTCAGCTGACTGTCGTTGATTGCAGAGTCGCTTCCCTTAATTAAAAAACTGGCAGCAGAAACGAAACAATGTAAACTGATGAAATTTAATTAATAGAATAGTTATGTCGTTTGTCGCATGAGTTGAGTTGCGTCAAGAACCGACATCATTGCACTCGGGGCATTCCCATAAGCGCTCAGTCATAATCTTCAACAGCCAGCGTAGAGTCCCAATACTAATGGTGCCAGTTACAATCAGATTATATGCCCGTTTCGAATCGCATCGGTAACTTACGGGGTATGTATGTGAGCCGGGCTCTCAGAAAGCAATTGCAAACTACTGAGCGTAATCTTGCCAAGAGATCAACATACAGCTGAAAGATGCTGGTGTTGACAGCGATGTCCTGTAAAGGATATGCCAAAAAAAATTTAAAAAATCACCTGCTGCGGTATTCTCTCTAGACCGTTCTTCTGCATTGTTCACGCGCTCCCAGAGGGTCTTCACCACATCTGCCTTATCATGAATCAAATCACCCCTCAATGAGCCAATCTATCTGCTTGTTTATTCACAACCACACCAGAGTGTCCAGCGAATGCTCACAACCCGCGACGCCTGAATTGTTGCCAGTGCGAAGTACGAAACATTCCAGTCTTCACCGCTGTCATCATGCTTTGTGAATCAGTCACAATCACCACATGCTTATACTTATACAGTTTGTTCTTCAACCAGTGGAAAGATGCAGTAACCTCCCCTACCTCCATTCTCAGACTTGAGATTGTGGTGTCACATGCAAAGCTCTCCGTTACCGAACATTGGCAAATCTCTGTTGCTATGGATCCCCAGGCACATGTTTTGCCTCTCAGTTAAGATTAGGTGTAAATAATCACATCGCCAGGACGAGAGTAGTCATGAATTAATTGCCGAACTGCTTCTTCCGTAGCGCCTGCTGACCACTCGTATATTGTATTACTTACTGATATATGCCGGTGTGCTGGGGAATGAACAGGCGGACAAATTGGCTGGCTCGGCAAAACATGGTGGAAGTATTGATGTATGACAAAACAGATGTGGTTGCGGCCTTGTGGGAGCACGTGTACACCTCGGAGGAGCAAATGGACCACCATAGTCTGGTAAGAATGAGACAGCGAGGTGTGACGAGGGGATCTGGCCGACGCTCGACGCTCAGAGGAAAGGCGAGACGGACATATAATCAGATTGCTACTGGAACTATTGGTGTTGGAACTCTTCGCTGGCTGCTGAGGCTGGGGACGGAGCGCTTATGGGAATGTCCCGAATGCTGTGATGTCGGTTCCTAAATCAATCAATCAATCAATCAATCAATTACTGATAAGAGAAAATTGGTGTTGATGCGACGTCCCATAAAGATTATCATGTTTTTATTCTTTTTCTTATTACAAGGGAAATAATTTCATCTGGTGAAGTCATATTTCGGCTTTAGCAAGCAAGGGGAACAATTATAAATTTGAATATACTTGTACTGATAGCTATTTTGCAAGAGAAGTATATGCTTATTCCTGTAAGTATTTTATTAATATTTTGGACGGTATCAATTGAAAGTTACCATTATAAAAACTTTACACACTTTTGATTATTATTTGAAATTTCAGACACTAAATTGTTGTGTAATATATATTGTTTAATAAACTATTTATTTCTTTATCTGATAGCCTTCGCCTGACCAAACTGAATTTATGTTTACTCCGGTTTCTCTTCACAACGTATACATGTAAAGGCCATTTTAAATTGTTAATTGGTGTTTTTAAACAGTGGGAAGCGGGGGAACCAGCTTGTCTGGGATGACCGCCAAACCCCAAATAAAAAAAAATAAAAAAAAAAATACTTTACATACAAGCTACACCGTCTCTTCATCACAGTTCCGGGGCGCTGTACGGCATGTACAGTCTGTGGGGAAGACTCCCACTGGAGTAATAAATGTCCGGCCAAAGTACAAACCCAGAAGGCACCTATACTGGCACAAAAATTCACTTCGAACTCCCAGACAGATCAACATAGTAAGGAGGATGAAGACGGTTTCCAGCTGGTCAGTCGGAAAAGGGGACGCTCAACCAAGAGCCTGTCTGACGGTGAGAGCACGACACCTCCAGCCCGCCAAACACCTGTTACCACGGTGCCGCCCCTCAACAACCACTACTACCCTACACCGCCTGAAGCGCACAGGTCAAACAAAAAGAAATGCGTAAGTAATTATACTGAACAGATAACGACCAGCGCCATGACCGAAATAGACAGTGATAACATTAACACACCACCACGACAAAGAAACCTGTCGGATTCTTCACCACGCCTCGTTATTGACTTAGAGATTTCGAGCCCGGCGAAGGATTCTACTGACAATCTCCAGAAATGATAACAGGAATACAGACAGTTTTGAAACAAGAAACATAATTATGCTCAACCGTTTCTTATTTTACAACAAAAATGGCAGCGGAAATTAAAATAATGAGTATTAACATTCGAGGTATAAGATCCAAAATTAATCATCTTATACCACTCATACACAAATATAAACCTGATTTTATACTCATTCAGGAAGCTAACGTTAAAACCGATGAACACGCATCATATATCACAACATGCTTAGGTCTAAGACACTCATGTTTTAGTCTTAGTACTCAACATATCGGATTGGGTACAGCAATAATATAGACATCGGACAGGTAGCAGATTATAGAGAAGGACAGGGACTGCCAGGGTAGGATAGCTATAGTACAGGTGAGAAATAACATAAATAAATACACAATTGTCAACATACACGCACCGCCTGACTACAGAAATCAGCCGCTCTTCTACCAAACACTGAAAATTTATTATCACGCTCATATCGGGGTCACAACATCATTCTAGGGGGTGATTTTAATTGCGTACTTTCAGCGCACGACCTTATAAATGGAGATGTAAGAATGCAAATTAGAAACACAACGGGGGAGGAGGAACATCAATTAGACACATTGCAAACAATTTTAGATATCCATGGGCTAACAGACGCATACAGGCAGATGCACCCCCATGGAACAGATACAACACACACAAACAATGCGCATAACAGAGCAGCGCGATTAGATAGAATTTATGCGCCCATAACACATCATATAACACAAGTCAAGCATTTACAGGAGACACTGAACTTCACAGATCATAAGGCGGTAGTTGCAACAATAAACACAGTACAAGCAACACCACATCTTAGAAGATCTCCCCATTGGAAACTGAACTGCACACTTTTACAAAATCAGGACTATGTAGATTGCATAACAAAACTGATCCTCACATACACAAGCGATATACCGGAGGGTAAAGCGCGAGAACTCTGGGAATCACTTAAACAAACTATACGAGAGAGAACACAAACACTAGCAGCAGTAATACACAAGCAAAAACTACAACAAGAAAAAGTATTGGAAAATGCAATTAAGCTCTTAATACAGACAGACAAAAATTCACCACACATCATAGCATTACAGGAAGAATTAGATTTCCACAGACATCATCGATTTCAGGGGGCTTTACTGCGAACAAAGTTACAAACTATAACACAAGAGATACCGAGTAAACAATACCTAGCTTTAGAACAAAACATACAGCGCAGCAGACAAATAGGCCAGATAATTGACAGGAAAGGAAATATACAAGTCGAGCCACAACAAATAGCCTTAGCCTTTGAAGATTATTACAGGAACCTTTATACAGAGGAAAACACACAGGCGCACGTGCATGAACACTTTATGAAATTCACAAAAGAACTCACAGAGGAACAGAAACTAACACTAGATACTGAATTAAAACTAACAGATATAACACAAGCGGTTCATGGAATGCAGAAGGGCAAATCACCTGGCCCTGACGGTATTACTGCTGAATTCTATCAGTTTTTCTTTCCTCTTCTAGGTCCCCTTTTACTAGCAGTATTCTCTGAATCTTTCCACAAACATGAACTCCCATCCAGTTTCAACACGTCTTACATCACTCTTATTCCGAAGGAGAACACTGACAAGACACTTTTAAAGAGTTACAGACATATCTCGCCTTTAAATGTAGACTACAAGATTTTAACAAAGACTTTGACGAATAAATTGAAACCAGTAATGGCATCTCTCATTCATGAAGACCAGCAATGTAGTATTATACAACACCGGAATATCCAGCAACACACACACTTTATAAGGGACATCATCAACTACACACATCTGAAAAACTGTCAGTCCTCAATTCTCTCTTTAGATCAAGAAAAAGCATTCGACAGAATATCTCACTCATACCTCCACAAAACTCTCTCACACTGCAACGTGGGAAATTATTTTCGGACATGGGTCAAAATTTTATATTTGAAACCGGAAAGTCAGATTCTATTAAACCATACCCTAACCAATTCTTTCAGGTTGACTAGGTCAGTGAGACAGGGATGTCCCTTGTCCCCTTTACTGTACGTTGTCGCTATAGAGCCACTTCTAGAAAAGATATGACAGGACGACAATGTCAGGGGTACGTTCATACCAGGGAAGGGTGAACAAAAGCTGCGTGCTTATGCGGACGATACCATTTTCTTTCCGACCACTGAAAAATCTGTACGGATCATTTTGGAGACGTTCTCGTTTTTCGGCAAAGGGAGTGGGGCAAAATTAAACGTCCAAAAAGCTACTATAATGGTCTTAGGCAAATGGAAAAATAAGGCGGATTTTCCATTTGACTTAACATCAAACAATCTTATAAAAGTGTACGGAATAGTCTTCCCATGTCAACCAAATCAGACACACAAAGACACTTGGCAAAATCTAGAGAAGAAAATAACAGATATGTTACAGAGATACAAATACAAAACAACTACCATATTTGGTAGAAGTACCATTGTTAATACGGATATAATTCCAAAAAATACTATATCTGTGCACAGTCCTAGATCCCCCACGTCAAACTGTCACAAACATAAACAAAGATATTAGACGCTTTGTGTTTGGCAGCACCATCTACAGTATCAAACATACTACACTCATGCAAGACAAAAAAGATGGAGGTATCGCCCTCCAAGACATAACAACCAAAATACAAGCACTTAGGATCAAACACGTAGGTGAAATTCTACAACACCCAGAAAAACACCCTTTAGCACACTATTACATTGGAATTAGGCTATCTTCTTTAAAACCTATTAGGAATACATCCTCACATTATTTTGGCACTCTCCCAACGTTCTACAAAACATGTATTTCAGCCATTAAAGGACATGAAAAATTACTACACAAGAAAACACATACAATCTACAGGCATTTAGTTAAATTACAAGCAACTCCGGTACATCTCAGAATTAAAAGAGGACATAGATATTTCATAAAAGATTATACCGAAATTTTCTCTAATATTCACAACAAGCAGATTACTCCAAAAGCAAGGGAAATTACATATAGGCTTGTTTACAGCATGACCCCAACAACAGAGAGAACAGCAAAAATAACTAAACAAATGCTACAGTGTCAGCTTTGTGGACGGAACGTCCAAGAATCAGAAGAGCACATCTATTACGAATGCAACACAATCATGCCAACAAGAAATCTCCTACTAAACATCCTAAACACTCATTCGAAACAAAGAACAGATGTTTACAAAGCAATCATGATAAATTCCATTCCTTACTCCACAGAAGACACCCACACAAAGCTACTTGTTCTATTGGCAGAGTACATAAATCTTATATGGACATTAAGAAACAAAGCACTATACAATTACAGAACAATCAACAAAGAAATTGTCCAACAACTTTATCAACAAAAAGTCGCAAACATTCTAATCTTAGCCCCACAAGCGCAAATCTCGTAAAATATTTGGCCGAAGACAGCACATATTACAGAAGAAGCAATTAACTTGTTTTAAATAAAGGATACTACAACTGTAAATGTATTTATTGATGGTATTAATAATCTTACAATTATATTATTATTATTATTATTATTTAAAAAAAAAATACTTTACATTTATATTATTTTTATGCACATTAATTTTATTGAATATTTCTGTTATGATAATTTGGCTATGTGTCCAACGTGTGCCGCGTGGTTACACACCCGCTTCACACGCCAGTGATCCGTGGCTTGTTTCCGGATCCGGTCAGGGATATGCACTACTGATGAGCTCAAACGAGGGCGAAACTCGAGTCTAGTGCTTCCATATTGACGTGGATAGGCCTTAGGTTCATACTAGAGTACGATCAGCGTTGCCAGTAGTGGGTTGTGCTCAATATTTAAAATTCAAATCCCGAAATAACCAAATTAATCAATTTGATTATTGCTCATTGGATTTAGGAGGCCTGGTGTTCCTTGCCAATGAGAAGTCCTGATCGTTTCGGGTCCACATCGATTGACGGATGTCAGTCGCGGCGATTGGGCAATCTTGAGCATAGCCTACGATGGGTGACGTTGTGATATTCTGTTATGATAATTTGGCTGTGTGTCCAACGTGTCCCACGTGGTTACACACCCGCTTCACACGCCAATGATCCGGGGCTTGTTTCCGGATCCGGTCAGGGATATGCACTACTGACGAGCTCAAACGAGGGCGAAACTCGAGTATAGTGCTTCCATATTGACGTGGATAGGCCTTAGGTTCATACCAGAATACGATCAGCGTTGCCAGTAGTGGGTTGTGCTCAATATTTAAAATTCAAATCCCGAAATAACCAAATTAATCAATTTGATTATTGCTCATTGGATTTAGGAGGCCTGGTGTTCCTTGCCAGTGAGAAGTCCTGATCGTTTCGGGTCCACATCGATTGACGGACGTCAGTCGCGGCGATTGGGCAATCTTGAGCATAGCCTACGATGGGTGACGTTGTGAATATTCTGTTATGATAATTTGGCTGTGTGTCCAACGTGTGCCGCGTGGTTACACACCCGCTTCACACGCCAGTGATCCGGGGCTTGTTTCCGGATCCGGTCAGGGATATGCACTACTGACGAGCTCAAACGAGGGCGAAACTCGAGTATAGTGCTTCCATATTGACGTGGATAGGCCTTAGGTTCATACCAGAATACGATCAGCGTTGCCAGTAGTGGGTTGTGCTCAATATTTAAAATTCAAATCCCGAAATAACCAAATTAATCAATTTGATTATTGCTCATTGGATTTAGGAGGCCTGGTGTTCCTTGCCAGTGAGAAGTCCTGATCGTTTCGGGTCCACATCGATTGACGGACGTCAGTCGCGGCGATTGGGCAATCTTGAGCATAGCCTACGATGGGTGACGTTGTAATATTCTGTTATGATAATTTGGCTGTGTGTCCAACGTGTGCCGCGTGGTTACACACCCGCTTCACACGCCAGTGATCCGGGGCTTGTTTCCGGATCCGGTCAGGGATATGCACTACTGACGAGCTCAAACGAGGGCGAAACTCGAGTATAGTGCTTCCATATTGACGTGGATAGGCCTTAGGTTCATACCAGAGTACGATCAGCGTTGCCAGTAGTGGGTTGTGCTCAATATTTAAAATTCAAATCCCGAAATAACCAAATTAATCAATTTGATTATTGCTCATTGGATTTAGGAGGCCTGGTGTTCCTTGCCAAGTGAGAAGTCCTGATCGTTTCGGGTCCACATCGATTGACGGACGTCAGTCGCGGCGATTGGGCAATCTTGAGCATAGCCTACGATGGGTGACGTTGTAATATTCTGTTATGATAATTTGGCTGTGTGTCCAACGTGTGCCGCGTGGTTACACACCCGCTTCACACGCCAGTGATCCGGGGCTTGTTTCCGGATCCGGTCAGGGATATGCACTACTGACTGAGCTCAAACGAGGGCGAAACTCGAGTCTAGTGCTTCCATATTGACGGGGATAGGCCTTAGGTTCATACCAGAGTACGATCAGCGTTGCCAGTAGTGGGTTGTGCTCAATATTTAAAATTCAAATCCCGAAATAACCAAATTAATCGAATAAATAGGAGGCAAAAATGCTCCACAAGGCCAATCCATGAAAGGGCCTTGGAGGCCATTTGCAGATGTGCACACAAGGTTTCTTAACACAATGCCAGTTTGTTACACGTACCATTTGAATGGTTCAATTGTTTGTAATGTCATGGATCACTGATGTCAAAACTTTCTTCATAAATAAATAATATAACAATTTAACCACTGAACAGGCCAGACTTGGTAAAAGTTGCTTCAAACACACAATTTGGAGTACGTTTTTGTGTGACATTGCAGTATAATAATTTTTGTTTCAAATAAAAATGAGCAGCTCTTAAAATGTATGTCAGTAATTATTCTTCAGGAATGAATCATTTTCCTGCTTCATCAAACATGGAGAATGCTTGCCTAATGGTATCTTCAGGATCATTTCAAACTACAATGTAGGATTAACACTGACTCACTCCGACCACAGAATCTTCTTGATTTTTGCTTTGGTTTCATCGTCCAGATGTCTCCTTAGGCGTATCACTTGACATGGACTATGATTATGGTGCCAATCTGAATCCGAATCTCCTACTCCTACGACTGATGTTCTAAACATGGAATCCGCATGGCAGCTGCTTTGTGAGATAGCTGCAGGTGTAATTCTGTGTCTGTTTGTGTCAATTGTTCATCATTTTCGAGATCGTGCGGGCGGAAGACAGGAAGTCTTTCATTATCTCTCGGAGGGCGATTAATTTTTTTTTTTTTTTTTTTTAAAACTGTTATTGAGTGTTGTAACATAATGTTTACAGACGTTCACATCCCCAGTCCATTTACATTTCTCAATACTCAAAAAGTTAACCAACGTAAGCCGTCTTGATAACCCTGGCTAAGAATAACTTCGAATATTCTAGATTAGGGGGAGGAAGATGAACGGTGGGGACTCCATTTGATTGGTTGACCCTTGGGCGAGTAACGCTATTATCGAGACTAATACTTAATTAGCCCGCCAGTCGAAGATATCATACCATCCAGATAAGATGTATTCAAGATGCAGTGATTAAACCTGCCCAAATCATTCTCTGGGATGTAGATTCTGCACCTCAGGTACCACAAATCATTTAATATGTTATGTGTAGGCCTGATGATAAGAGAGAGAGAGAGAGAGAGAGAGAGAGAGAGAGAGAGAGAGAGAGAGAGAGAGAGAGAGAGAGAGAGAGAGAGAGAGAGAGAGAGAGAGAGAGAGACGAATGGCAGAGTATTTTCTTGAGAAAATGAGAAAATGAAGACATAACTTCGTTGTTCAGTGACACTAAAACTGCCGCTTCAACCTTTCATGTCTGCCACAGTGAAATATTTTTACCATGTCTGTTGTCTGTCTGAATTGATGATTTGCATATGCTTATGACTGTAAACTACGCTCAATGCATATTGCAAAACCTTTGTGCGCTCTGAACATTCGTTGAGTGCCTATCATGACCATTCTTAACCAAACTGTACAATTGCTCTTGCGAGTTACCTTAGGCAGTTCTGTTTCAGAATGTGTGATGCTGCATGCAATTTTTCCCTTATAATGGCTGAGAATGTTTGAGTGAATGAGACGGTAATTGTATAATTAACTTCTCATATTTGTAAAAGTAAAGACGCTTATTATATCCATGTTTGCAGGACTGCATTGCACTTTAGAGTTACAAAGTTCCTGTAATGTCTGGTGACTGTATTCATCATCATCAAGTGCCGTGCCGGCTGGCGTAGGCGTTCATGGATCTCCATAGATCTCGGTCTTTGGTTTTCTGGATCAACTCTGCTGCTGATATTCCTCCATGCCACCGTCTCAATCCATCCAGCATCACTTCTCTTGGTCTACCTCTGCCTCTCTTCCCCTCGATCTTTCCAGTTGTTACGATGTTCTCCAATGCCTCTCTTCTCATCACATGACCGAGGAAAGCTGTTTGTCTCTGTCTTATTGTTGTATATAATGTTCTAGTTTCATTAGCCTGTTTCAGGCAGTCGTCGTTAGTTACTCTGGCAGTCCAAGGAATTCGCAACATTCGTCTCAGGAACCACATCTCTGTTGCTTCTAATTTCTTCTTAATTTGTTCATTTACATTCCAAGATTCACTGCCATACAGCAAAACTGGTTCTACATAGCATTTCAGCACTCTCTTTCTTACATTCAGTGACAGTGACTTATTGCATAAGATACTCTTCATTTTATGAAATGCTGCTTTTGCCTGCCCTATTCTGCTCCTAATCTCTGTTGTACATCTTCCATCTGATGTTATAAATGCCCCTAGGTATCTAAAATTATCAACTTGGTTAAGGATTTTCCCTTCTATTTCTATGTCACATTTTGGTGTCACCATTTTCTTTGATATTACCATTGTTACTGTTTTCTTGATATTCAAGTTGAGTCCTTTCCTTGCACTCTCTGTTACTACAACGTCTAATAATTGTTGTAGGTCTGTTGAATTATTCGCCACCAATACTGTGTCATCTGCATAGCGTATATTATTTATATTATAACCTCCAACTAGTATTCCTGGCATCTCTTTGATCTCTCTCATTATTACTTCGCTATACAGGGAGAAAAGATCTGGTGACAAGACACACCCTTGTCGTACTCCTAGCTTTATCTGTTCGTAACTACCCTCTTTATTTCCCATTTTAATTGCTGCTACTTGGTTCCAGTAAATTATTCTTAAATCTTTTCCATCAGTGTTGATATCTTCCAACATTTTAATAAGTTCATCATGTTTTACTTTATCAAATGCCTTAGTATAATCTATTGACCTTTCTATTAGTGTCCGCAATGTATAAATTGCATTGTTTGTGCCCTTTCCTTCCACAAATCCATACTGTTCTTCACTAATTTCCATTTTTATTTTCTTTTTTGTTCTTCTCATTATGATTCTGAGTAGAAGCTTAGTGATATGGTTTATAAGGTTAATTGTACGAAAATCTTCACAATCAATTGCTCCTGGTCTTTTTGGTATAGCTATAAATACAGATTTCAGCATATCACTGGGTAAATATCCACTGCTGTAAATATCATTCAACATTTTGGTTAATATATCTACTCCAAATTCTCCCAATACTTCTAATTCTTCTATTGTGATTTCATCTGGCCCAGCTGTTTTTCCTTTCTTCATACGTTTCATAGCGTCAGCGACTTCTTCTTTCAGAATAGGTGGACCTTCTAAGTTACTATCTTCTGTTAATTCTGCCCTTTCTCCTTCATATAATTCTCTTATATACTCATTCCACCTCTTCATTATAGCATCTTCCTCTAATATTATCTTTCCTGTTTTTGATTTCAAACACCCTGTATTTATTCTTATTTTTTTTCCCTGTAAGCTCACTGATTTGTCTGTGCATATTTTTTGTATCTTTAATGGAATTTAATTCAATTTTTTGCATTGCTCGTTTAACCAACTTTCTTTAGCCTTCCCACATTTATCTTTTATTTCTTTATTTATCTTAGCGTATTCTTGTTTGTCATTTTTATACTGTTTTCTTTTGTCCATCAGGTTTAAGATATCTTCATTCATCCATTTTGTCTGAGCTATTTTGCCTCTCTCTGGTAATACTTCTTTGCTAGTTTGATGAATGGAGTCCCTTAACATTTCCCATTGTTCATCTATACTCTGTATTTTAGTTATTGCATTGTACCTATTTGTCACAGTCACTCTGTATTGTTCTTGCATTTCTTTATCTATTTTTAGAACTTCTTTATTAAGTCTCATGTTCTTAACCATTTTTTTCCCTCTTTTTAATCTTACTTTTATTTGTCCACATAGTGGTACATGATCACTATTACAGTCAGCACCAGGCATTGTCTTTACATTAATTAAAGCATTTCTAAATCTTTTATTAATTAGTATGTAGTCAATTTGGTTGCGTATTTTCTTATCAGGGCTTATCCATGTGTACAGTCGTTTTTTATGGTGTTTAAACCATGTGTTTCCAATTATCATATCATTGATATTTGCCCATTCTATTAGCTTTTCCCCTCTTTCATTTCTTGTACCTAAACCATAATTCCCCACTACATCCTCCATTTTTCCCTTTCCTACTTTTGCATTAAAATCACCAAGTATTATCTTTATTTCTTGTGATCCAATTTGAGCCATCGCCATTTCTATTTCGTCGTAAAAGTGTTGTATTTCTTCATCACTACTGCTTGCTGTTGGTGCATATACTTGTATAATATTTATGTCTATTGGTTTGCCTTTGATTTTTACCATAATAACTCTATCTGAAATACACCAGTATCCATTAATTGACTTAGGCTGTTTTTTCATCTAATATTATTCCTACCCCTTTCTCATGTGTCTCCCCTCCAGAATAAATTATTGTGTGATTGTCAGCTATAATTTTGCCCGATCCCTTCCATCTCATCTCACTAACGCCTAGTATATTCATTTTCATGCTATCCATCTCTCTTAGAACATTGGTCAACTTTCCTAGCTCATTTAATGTCCTAACATTCCATGTTCCTACTCTAAATTTATTTATTTTAGTTAAGATTTTGCCATCAGTAGCTGGATGACGGTCTGGTGTCACCTGTGGCTCATGACTGTCCCTACCGGACGAGGATGCCCTAAGACAGCCATTAACGTCCTTCACTAACTTTGATTTATGTTTTGCCATGAAGTCTTGGGAAGATAATGTGGTGGTTTCCCCTTGCCTTCCACATTCACATGGTGGTCTTTTTACCTCTGCTTTTGACAGCCATTTCCGACTGCAAGGACAAGTGAGTGCCCTGCTCTGCTCAGCTGCAGAGTTGTCCACTTATTCCGGTGGATACTCGGTCCCCAGAGCTGTGTTAGCCACACGGGTAGTGTGTTTCCATCCTCTACCGCTTGGAGGTGCAGTTGGGATTTTCCCTTCATAAAGTTATGTTCTCAGACCAAAACTCTCCAGTACTTTTAGAGGACGGTGACTGTATTACGCTCAAGAAATTGCCAAAAGCATTCATATAGATTTGCCTAGAATGCAATTTCTCTTTGACGTTATGCGCTGGTTCCTTTGCAACAATGGTTTAGGTTATATGAACTACATTCCAACAAGGAGCAATATGTGACATAACCTATGGTGTCTTGTCAGCTGAATACATGGGAAGGCTCATGCTATTTGTCAGGGAAAATTCATGTTTTCTTTCATATGTGTATTACACATGTGAAAGCATTGCTTATGCAATATCGCTTCGGTACCCACTGCAGTAGATATTGCTACTGTTTAATGGGAAAAGAGCACAACAAGATGATGATGATGATGATGATGATGATGATTTGATGGTGCTTGTGAACCTGGTCTGGCTTAAGAGGAGGAAGTTTGGCATGGCGGTGTGAGTGTGAATGAGATAGGACATTCTTGTACCAAGGTATCACCTTTATGAATTTCTAATTGGTCCATTGCCATTAGTTTAATGATATTGCCTAGTGCAGTCATGAAAGATGCCTGTCTTCTATCTATCTCATATTTGCCTTATGGTGAGTGGTTCAGCAGATGTGCCTCATGAAGGTGTTCATTTTATGCGGTTTGCTTCATGTCTTGCTTTGAAATGCTAGTGCATGATTTCTGCCATACAATGCCTACTTCTTAATGCTTAATCACACTGTCTGTTCTCATGGTACACTGGTCCCCTGAGATCTACTTATTGTGAGAATTTATATAGACAAATAATTACAAGGTACTTGTTAATTTTGTGAAGCTGCCCCTGAGTGAGCATATGTGCCTATAATTTCACAATTTTGGGGACGAACCTTGAGAAAGGATATCACTCCAAACCACCAAATAAAATTGCACTTCATCACCAGTGAGGGGCGGGTGTTCGAATATCACACTCCCCTTTCCCTCCCATTCCTCTCTGAATCTGTAATGGTACTACATAACCATTACAATGTTTCAACAGATGTAAAACACATGTTGTGCCTTTGTTTATTAACAGAGAATGAGGAAAATGGGGAGGCCTTCAATTACCAGGACAACTCCAGGGAAGTCCTGGGCTCCTACCTTCAAATCCAGCTTTATAAGATGGACTCTCCAATAGTACCACACTACAGGTTGAAAATACTCAGCCTGAATTCACTAAATTCTGACCGAAGCGGATGACACTGAGAAAGTTTTCTATTATGGGAGAATTTACAGGGAGACTCTCCATTTTTTATAAATGTTCCTGGCTATATCTTCAAGAGAAATTCAAGAAGAAACCTTAGGAGTGAGAGGTTACCTGGTTTTCAGCATGTCTCTACTGGCCAAGGGTGAACATTACATGTGTACTTGGAGCTGACCATATTCCAGCTTATTAATATTGGCTGAAAAGCTAATGGAGAAGAAGGATAGAACATAGAGTTAATTCACAAATGGATTAGTGATAATTAGGTGTTGTGATTCAGTACCATAAGAAACTTTTAAGGGGAGATAGACTGATAAGGAAGAATGCTGGGACATATTGGTGTTTAGATCTTCCTCTACTGGAAATATAAAACTAGTCCTAAGTGTCAACTTCATGAACAGTCTACTCAGCATTGAAAAGACAGGGCTGTAAACTTTCTTCGAACTGTGACAGTAGGGAATAAATAGCTTTACTTGGGAAAACATCATGGGGAAAACTGCAACCTGAGACTTTCCCAACACCCTTCATAGGTGATAACAGGATGTACACAGATCAGTGAAGCAGAATGTCCCTATGCTTGCCCCTAACTATGGCTTATCATGTGTTTCCCTCATTGATAGTAGAAGAAATGATAGTTGCAGAAAGTGTTTGTGGTGTAGGATAACTTGATGGAGTAGAGATGTGAAGGAGGAGGGTTTGTTTTAGATTAATGTTTCTGTGGGGTATTGGGTGATGTATTTGGGGTCATAATCATTGTCAATTATATGTTGCATATAAACTTATGATTGAAATGTGGACTTTTGGCAATATATGAAGCCTGAGTCTTCACTTGACCTAAGCAGACATTAATAAAATGATGATAGTAAGAGAACAGTTTTGAGATATATGATGTCTCTGTGGTTGTCTTGTACACTGTTGTGAATGAATTGTCCAACTGTTGTCAAGCATCTTCATGGTGACTGTTACTCTACTGTGGTTGTTGGTTACAGATAGTGGTTGTTGTCAAGTATCTTCCATGATGTATGACTTGTCTAATCTGTTGGTGTGACCATTCCTTTGTGAATGTGTGTCCAACTGTTGTCAAGATCTTCTCATGTTGATGTCTTGTTCAACTGGTGTAAAGTACAGTTGTTGTTTATGTTCACTACAATGGTTCCATTGTCAATGTGGTCATTTGTCCAAGTGTCTTAGTGTCACTTGTAATGATATTAAAGAGATCAAAATGAGGTTGGTGACCAGAGCACAGTCAACTAGATAGATGAGAGAACATGCTTTTCATTTGTTGCTGTGGCTAACTGCCAAGATCTCTATATAACCTAGAAGATAAATCATCTACTAATAATTCTGTGTTGAACTTAAACTTAGGTCTAATTTCTCACAGTGGGGGTACTCGATGAGCCAAATTCTGAATGGTTTCTCTACAAGGGTTCTGCGAGAATAAATAACAATGCCTCTAGACAAAACTTGCTGTTACTAACCTGTATCTTTTATAAAGAGATATACTTTATAGAACATTCACTCATTGGAGCTTCTGTAATTATCTATAAACCCACAAAAAAACCTCACAAGTGTTAAAATCGTTGTAAAGTGTATTGTTTGTGTTTTTACAGAGCGTTGCATGTGGGCGTGTAGGTGACTTATGCGCAAACAATACAAATATTTTATACATTTTAACATTTCTACATTGAATTTGTTGTAGGGTAACCCCTTACTGAAACAACAGCATGATGATACTGCACCGATATTATTTCCCCTGCGTCTCCCTCTCCTGTCGTCTCTAAAACCTCCAATACTATCACCACGACTCGGTAATGATGAAACTGGCAGTATAAAATGTCTGAACCGATCGGAGATGGCGGCAACAGCATCAACAAACAAACAGTGTCAAGATGGTGGGAATGGGAGGTGTAAACAGTATCGGGGTTTACAAGGCAGAAAGGGTAGTGGTTGCATTTATAATGTTTGTGTTGTTACATGCGTTCTGTGTATTTAGTATTTGTGTAGGTGTGTTTACGGAGCGTTGCATGTGGGCGTGTATGTGACGTGTGCATATTTTATTCATTGGGCATATTTACATGTGAAGGGGGTTGATAGGGAGAAGGATAAACCTTTCCATTTTTGTTTCCATTGTCACACTCTCACCCATTTGGACCTACCACTCTAATTTCTTCATCACCACTCTCTGGTGATGATGGTAAAGGCAGGATAATTTTTGGAACCAAAGGGTGATTGTATCAGCAAAGGCAACAAACAAACCATGAGCAAGGGAAAGGGGGGGGGGGGTCACATGGGAGATGAGGTTATATATTAATAAAGGTAACTATAATAATAATAATAATGCAAATAAAACCAAATACATCAATAATAATGATGACAAACATTAACCTACTAAGGGTGATAAACAGTACTGATAGTAACAGAAATGATAATAATAGTTATGATAATTATCCCACTTTCCAAAACAGATTCCATTTGCTAGAATGATTTTCCTAGGAATGGTGTTAGCATAGCATAGCAGGTACATATAATTGCAAACATGCAATGTTCAATAATAGTAGAGGTAAAAGGAGTTGGTTATCTTTTTCTCCTTGCTTACTTTTTTTTTCTTATTTGTAAGGGTTCATTCATTTTTTTACCCCTTTTTTTTTTGTTTTTTTTTGTTGGTAAAAAGTAAACAAGCATCTCAATTAGCACAAATTTTTACAATCTCATTGGTTTGGTAAACATATGTGGTTTTGTATTCATTCATTCATTATTCACTCACATTTTCTTGTTTCTTACTCGCACTCATGTGTACTAAATTTTACAATCATAAAGAAGTGTACTTGTGTTTACTCTGGGGATATCTGTGATATTTTGTGATTACAACATAGGAAATTTTCCATTAGCATATTCCATTTCTTGAACACATTTACATGTGAATGGGGGTTAACAAGGAAAAGGGGAAACTTTACATTTTTGTTTCCCTTGCCACCCTCTCACCAATTTGGTTCCACTCCACCAATGCCTTTACCACCCCTCTCTGGGCAATGGTGGTAAAGGCAGGATAAATATTTGAACCAAACCGGTGTGGGTGTCAGCAAAGGCAACAACAAACCATGAGCGAGGGGGGAGGAGGGGCAATGGGAAAAGGGTTTTTGTTTTATTACTAATGATGACAATAATAATAATGACAAGAAGAGACATACTGAGGGTAATAACAGCAATTATTAAAAAAAAATAGCAATGGTAATAATAGTTATGAAAAAGATAACATTTTTACAACATGTGATTCCATTTTCTAGGATGATTTTCTTTGGAATGGTGTTAACATAGCATAGCAGGTACATACAAATGCAAACTGCAGTTTTTAGTAATACTTGGAGTAAAGGAGTGGGTTATATTTTCCTCCTTGTTTTTTTTTTCCTAAATGTAGGGGTTCATTCATATTTTCCTCTTTGCTCTCTCTTTCTTTTGTTTTTTTAATAAAAATTAACCAAGCATTTGTATTAACACAAGTTTTTACAGTATCATTGGTTTGGTAACCATTTGTGATTTTGTATTCATTCATTCAACACTCACTCACATGATTCAGAGGGGGTGACAAAGAGAAAGGGAAATCTTTACATTTTTGTTTCCCTCGCTACACTCCCACCAATTGGTTCCACTCCACCAATGCCTTTCCTGACGACTAATGATGGTACAGGCAGGACAAATGTTTGAAACAAACCAGTGGGGGTAGTAGCAAAAGCAACAAACCATAAGCAAGGGGGGCACAGGGGAGATGAAGTTGTAAATTACTAATGATGATATCAGTAATACTTATAAAATTAATGATACTATGGATAATAAGGTAAGTACTGACTACAAGGAAAAGGGGGAAGTCTTTACATTTGTTTCCCTCGCTACCTTCCCACCAAATGGTTTCACTCCACCAATGTCCCCATGACCACTCTAATGATGGTACAGGCAGGACAAATGTTTGAAACAAACCAGTGGGGGTAGTAGCAAAAGCAACAAACCTTAAGCAAAGGGGGGAACATGGGAGATGAAGTTGTAAATTAATAATGATGATATCATTAATACTTATCAAATTAATGATACTAAAGATAATAAGGGTAAGATAATGATAGTAATAATAATAATGATCATAATAATAGTAGACATAATAATAATAATAATAATAATAATAATAATAATAATAATAATAATAATAATAATAATAATAATAATAATAATAATAATAATAGATATGTGATTCTATTTACTAAAGTGATAATCTTAGTAGTGGTGGTAGTATAGCACAACAAGTACATTTAAAGCAAACATTCCATAAATAGTAATTTGGAATGGGAGGACTTGATTTTCTTTTCTCCTTTTTTCTTTTCCCCTTATCTATAAGGGTTGAAACTATCATTTTGAAACAAATAAAACAAACATTTATATTTCCACTATTTATGAAGATAATCTGTTTAGCAAATGAAATCACATGTATGGAAAATGTGATCCTTATCATAACTATTATTATCATTGCTGTTATGTTATTATCATTGCTGTTATCACCTTTGCCCTTAGCAGTTTTATTCTTTGTCATTATTATTATTGACGTATTTGGTTATTTGCATTATTATCATTGTAATCATTATTAATATATATATGGCTTTGTAAACCCGTATACTGTCACATCCCCCTTTCCCACCATTTTGATACTATGATTGTTGATTCTGCTGTCGCCCTCACCGGTTGGTTCTTAACATTTTTGCACCGCCATGTTTATCATCACCGAGGGGTGGTGATGGTACTTGGTAGGAGTTTTGGAGCTGACAGGAGAGCGAGGCGGCAGGGGAAATAATAACAGCGCATTACCATCACGCGTTTGTTTTAAAATATTTCCTTACAACAATGTCAATGAAGAAATGTTCAAATGTAGAAAATGTTGGAAATTTTGCGCATATGTGACCTACACGTCCACATGCAACGCTCTGTTAAAACACGAACAATACATTTTGCAACGATTTTAACACTCAATAAAAGTTTAAAAAAAAAAAAAAATCTTTACATTTCTTCTTCGTTGACAGCAGAAGTAAAGGCGGCTCATTATGAACGGCTTCACGGGATGAAGCATGAACTGCAGGATCCTAAATTAACTATTGTAATTGAAAACATAAAGAAGGAAAAGACCAAGGCTATGATTCACTGGATGCCTACAACCGCAAAGGTTGAGACAGTGAAGCAAATAGCCGCGGATATTTCGGGAGATATAAATGCGGAAGTGCATAAACTTAAAAACAACACGGACAAGTGGTTATCAGATATCAGTTATCAGTTGGGGTATCTTCATTGCACTCCGGACATGTCCATTAGGTGCTCAGATCCTCCCCCCAGCATATGCATCAGCGTCCGGTGGCTAATAGTGCCAGTTCTGTGTTGGTTGACGAGGCGTTTTGTTTTCTCGATGTACTTCTCGCGTCTGGCCGTGCCGATTCTTACTCCCAAGTCTTTCATCCTGGACAGCGATGTGGAATCACTGACGTCAAAGTCCTCTGTTCTCGCCACATCTTTAAGGACGTTAATAACATCGGCACGATCCATGGGCTGGCCATCTACAGGGGGCGCAAAGCCAGCCAGTTTATCAGCTCGTTCATTTCCCTCGACTCCCGCATGTCCCGGGACGAAGATTAAGGTGACTTTACGGACAACAGACTTCCGCAGCGACTCAGTCCACTGTCTACGTACAGATCCAGCTTCGACCTTCTGAATCATGCTCATTGAATCACTTATTACACACACGTTGGTATAAGGCTGTGATTCCAGCCATATGAAAGCCTGTGTAACTGCCATCACCTCCATCGTCATGCTGCTCGTGGTCATAGAGTGGGCACCACTGGATTCTTGAACGGTTCGGCCCGCTGAACGGGCTGTAAATGCCCACGCACTTCTCTGCTGCTTTACAACAGATCCATCTGTATAAATGAGCACTTCGGGGCTATCTGAGTGTTCATAGATGAGCGCGTTAGCCTCAGCATTGACAGCGACGGGGTTCTGCTCTCTGCACCGTCTGTCGAGTGTGATAATGCAGGATAAAGTGCACTTAAAAGCTGGAGGCACCGGCACCCATTCCTTGCCGGGGTTGATACTGGTAAGACTGCAGACCTGTCTGACGACATGTTCCACCTGACCCATCCATGATTTGCCCCTCTTTAGCCTGTCACCCTTTTCTCTGAATATAGCGTCATGCAGAAGGTGCTGCTCATCTGCACTTATTTTTAAGTATGCACGAGCTCTCCAGATCTTGATCCTGTGTTCCATTGTCGGGAAGTCAAGGAGGTATCTCATTGCTACACAGCTGGTGTCTCTCGTGCAGCCCAAAATGATGCGCATGGCTTCGTTTTGTACCTTTTCAAGTCTGCCAATCTGTGTAGGGCTGACAGTGAGGATGGCCAGGGCATACTCGATGCGTGAAAGCTCAAGTCCTTACTGATAACTGATTAATTACGTAAAACCCTAACCTGCACAGTTCGCGGCGACTGCACTAGCCAGGCGGCCTTAATTCCTCAGACTCAAGACCCCTGTCCTACACCACAAGGTACTATATGCAGTAGATGACACTTTGCTTATTGCGCTGATGATTTGTAGCTTATTATTATTATTATGATAATTATTATTATTATTACTGAAGATTAATAAGCAAAGAAGGCAAGAAACGTTTGATGATAGTAGAAATATTATTTCTGAGGAAAATGCAAAGAATACACCATTATCATCTTCCACGTTTGCCGTTAGCATCATATGAAAGAAAAGTTAACGTTCTGGCGTCCGATGGGTGGCACTGGATAGTGTCATTCCGTATGATCGTACAATGTCTTTGATGTCATCAATACACGTTCTTCTCGGTCGCCCTCTTTCTTTTGTATAAGATTTGTGTGTGTTTTAGCGCCAGTGCTGGTAGTTGATGGCGATGCATCCTAAAAAGATAGCCGTATCATTATGTCTTCTGCCTTTCAATATATGTGGCACAAGGTTTTGACCCCACTAACTGTCTGATAACATAATTTTTTACTCTGCCTCGGATAGCTGAATTGGAAGCTCTTCTCAAGCATCTCATCTCAAAGGTGTTGATTTGGCGTTAGTATGAAACATTTCCTGATACCCATTTTACATTGGGTCGTCGTGGGAGCTAAGATCATGTATAAAAAAACACACACACACTTTCCTGCCGAGATGAGGATTCGATCACATGGTCACTGGATAGACAAGCAAGCAGGCCTCTGCTCTACCGAGATTCGCCATACTAGTAGCGTGCAATTACTTTACTCCGTATACTCCAATTTTAACATACGACAGCCAATCATGGACAATTATTAAAAGGGCGAAAAAATCCATATAAGCCTTGGAGATGTACTATTATAGAAGAATGCTCAAAATTCATTGGACAGCCAAAATGAGCAATCTGGACATTTTGAGGGAGGTTAAGCCGCAAAGACAGCTTATCACAAGCATCAGAAAGAGGCAGTCATAATTTTTTGGTGCCACTTTATGAGAAGACAACAACTGGAACGTGTGACAACCGGAATGCTTTGTTGAAAGAGAGATGAAAGAAGGCTGAAAGCAAATTCTTGACAACATTGTGTCATGGCACGGAAGGGAGTCAACATGCATTGATCCTTGCGGTCAGAGATCGCAATTTGTTGAAAAGCATGAACGCACACGCACTTGACAATGATAATACACATGCTCGGTATTGTCGTTTCTGTCTGTAACATTTTGCCTGTTTCTAATGTTTTGTTACAAGTTTTCGCTCGCCTTAAACTCTAGCGTAGTCCTTACACGTGGTAGTTCTTCTAGTACACTCGACTGGTCTTTGAGTGTGGATTAGCTTTCCCTATTACAGTGTCCCTCGCCATCAGATGAACCCACCCCAACTTCTAAGGTACTTGTAATTTCCGTCCCAAATGCAAGGACGAGAAGTCAACATTTCATTTCAACTGACTGGTGTAGGGATTGACTCTGCAACCTCGGCATCAGCACACCGGAAGTTTAAGAGCTTGAGGTCTTATCCATTCGGTTATGCCGACCTCCACTAGTTTATTACCACTAAGTCTCCCTCAGATCAATGGGTTGGAATCTGATGGCAGTGGAAAACCTAAAACCCCAGGAGGAAACATTCCCCAGGTTTAATCAACGCCACATGAGTCAGCGTGGCCGAATGGATAAGAACGGGATGTTTAAGAACGGTACTGGAATGTCACATCTGCAGAAAGCCACGGTTGCTTGTAACCAGGTTATCATTCAACACGCACATACCGACTGACTGAGAGTAGATCTAGTTTGGTGATGCTTATGGAAGCCCCGACAGGCGGACAGTTAAAGCATTGCTTTGATGATCCAGCAGCTTCTGTAGCTTGTCTTGTTCCAGATGTATTGGCATTGCTTTTCCTCTGGAGTCAGCTAGGCAGGTCGAGAAAGGGATCATGCTGCATGAGCAACATATGGTCTGTACAATTCAGCCCAGGTTGTGTGCTATGGAGAGGTATAACTACATCCCTGTGTCCGCCATGGATTGAAGTTACTACACTATTTTTGAAGCACAATAAAACAAACTATAGTCTGTCAAGACGGCAAGGTGCCAATGAGTCAGTGATTGTTTACACCACAGCAGTGGCGTCACTGGGGTTGGTGTCACCCAGTGCGGTAAACTCTTGGTGTCACCCCTCTAGACTTTCACCATGGTCTTCTTCCGAGTGTTCCTGTACCATATATAATCGCATATAGTAATGTTTGTAAAATAAGTCAAAAAGTTAATAAGGACATAAGAAAGAAAAAAAAATTGAACAATATAACTTCAATACTTCAGGTAAAACATAAATAAAGAACTTCGACAAACTCGGACAAGGTTAAATTTTTGTTATTTTGCTATGTCTGCTTTGTCAAATTTGCAATTTTTTTATTTTGGTGTCACCCCTTGATGGTGTCACCCGGTGCGGCCCGCACCTCCCGCACCCCCCTAGTGACGCCCCTGCACCACAGGCTTGAGGTATTTTAAGCGATTCTGTGCCAAACAAAACAGTAGGTTTGGACCAAACATGGTTAGAATCAAATGAACAAGTATTATATTGTACATTTCCGTTCACTGAGCATTGAAATTGCGGAAAATAGCCACGAAACAAAAAAGACAACATTATGGCCCCAGTATAGCAATTTATGTCTTCCAGCACTGGATCAATTAATGTCAAAAGACTCTTCCTTCGTTCGCTTGAAATTTACAAAGGCCAACATGTTATTTGTTTTGTTTCGTTGCATTGTTCTTCTGCAATTTCAATGCTCATGAATGGAAATTTACAATATAATATTTGTTCAGTTGACCGTGTACCATGTTTCGGTCCAAACTTCTTTTTGTTTTGCACTGAATTAGTTAGCACAATCCGTGGTCCATAATGTTTGTCTCCCATTGTTGCTTCTCTTGGCCAGACGGTTTGCCTAGAAATGTCGTATTTGGGGCAGTCTTTGAGTATGTTTTTCCTGTCTGCAGCGCATATCCACGTGTGTACATGGTCGATTCGTCAGTCTTGAATTTTCTTGATATATATGATTGCATAATCGATTTATTCCCATTCTGAAGTGTAGAATAATGATCTGTTCTGGTCTGTCAATAAAATGTTGTGTCTTCGTTATTCAAATTCACTACGGGAAAACATTGTTTTGAATCATCTTGTGCTGGTGTTTGTGGCTTTCAGATTGATTTGCTGGCTCTTTTCTTTTAGGCATTTCATTGCCAACTCAGCGTGCAGGGCGATTGACAAATAGTAAGTAATTTAATCGATTCAGTGCCAAGCAAACAAGTTGGTTTGGATTAAAATGGTACACAGTCAAATGAACAAGTATTTTAATGTACATTTCCGTTCACTGAGAGTTGAAATTACGGAAGATACCACAAAACAAAACTAATAACACGTTGACCTTTTTTTTATCCTATTACAGGACATCGCTGTCAACGCCAGCATTTTACCGCTGTTGGCAAGATTACGCTTAGTAGTTTGCCATTGCTTTCTGAGCAACCTGCTCACATACCCCGTAAGTAACTAACGCGGCGTGATCCACTACCGAATTTCACGCAGTTGCGTTACCCTACACGATTACCCTACCCTTGTATGACGATATGTCATAGATAATACATTGGTCTTCTGTACAAATGGGAGGTCATATTTGGCAATAGGTTAAAGTCACTGTCGGCTTCATTGCACCGGGTTTTTATCCCATATGACTCTGTCTCTTTCCGCAGCGAACTGTACAAAGTTCGTCTCACAAAGCACGAACTCCGTAGCTCCAGTGACAACCCCCAGGAGTCTCCGAAAAAATGCACTCGTGAACCGAAGGACGCGGCCCGGAATCGAACCTACAACCTTCGGAGCTCGAGTCAGACCGCTTGACCACTTCGCCACGGAGGATCCCTGTCAATAGGTTATCTTTGGGTACTGAATAAGTTAATACAAGAAAATAAAGCATAAATACACTTCAGGCAGTGACAATAGTGAAACAACGAACAACAATAATATGACGACTTTTATTGTCGAAAATTGAATGTATCATGTTTAAAAAAAAATACACACACACATTAAAGACTGAATTCGGACATCTTAATGCTTCCAGATTGTGCCAAATTTGAGACAAGTGTGCTCGTTGGCTGCTTCCTAATGACCTATATTGGCAGATCAAACCGTCTTTCCATGGCGCTGACTTTATTTTCGATTGTCTTGAATTGGTTCATCATGTTTTCTGTCACTGTGGATAGGAGTGGAGAGAGGTAGATCGAATCCAATAACCAATGGACAGATAATTGCGATATGGATGAATGTTACACAGATGACAATATGTGTGATTTGTTTTGGCCCGCTGAGCGATTGTGTGTGACACCCCTTATATAGAGAAATAGATTACATAGAGAGATATATTATATGGAGAGATAGATTATATATTGAGAGACAGACGGACAGACACCATGAATCACTGATATTATATAGAGAGATAGATTATAAAGAGAGATATATTATATAGAGAGATAGATTATATAGAGACAGACGGTCAGGCACCATGAATCACTGACAGCAAGACAAGCAAGCGGAAACACAGCCTCCAAACAAACACTTACATGATAAATGCTAGATGACGCATACGGAAACAAGTGCTTTCTTCCGGTAACAGCCCCCCCCCCCCTCTTTCCACACACACACACACACACACACACACACACACACACACACACACACACGCACGCACACGCACACACACACACACACACACACACACACACATCTCCTCCCCAGTCACATATCACAACAGGAAAAAGAAAGGTGTAAGTCTTGTTCCTGTCAAACCAGAACACAAATTATTGCGATGTCTCTGTCGGTTTATGAAAGGTTATTCTAGTGCAGATGCAGTAAACATTCGCAGACATGACACATTTGACAAGGTGATGGAAAACACAAGATGTGAAGCAAACATCAAATGTGAATAGAACAGTGAAAATAATTTTAAAAAAAACAACACACACACAACATTTGAACTAATGCTTCATCAAAATATTGCTGATTTTGTAGTATACATAAATTCGCTCAAGTTCTGTGGCCGGAATTTGAAATGAAGGGGAGGCAAGAGATCAAATAGGAACACGTGCCGTCTTGTATGACACAATTTACGATACTCCCATTATGGAGGGGGGAGGGAGGGGGGGGGGGGAGAGAGAAGTGTCCTTTGCGAAATGATTCATCCGCCTGTCTTGAGCTCCGAAGGTTTCGGTTCGATTCCGAATCCGCCATTCAGTTCACGAGTGCAGTTTTTGTCGGAGACTCATGAGCGCTGGGTGGTGGTGGTGGTGGTGGGGGGGGGGGGGGGTGCGTCGTTGGTGGTGGCTACGGAGTTTGTGCTTTATGCGACACTTTCGGCAGATCACCTTGTGGAAAGAGACCAAACCATATGGTCTAAAACCCGGTGCAATGAAGTCGATCTTACATCCTTAAACCTGTCTTTTAGCTGCCTATAGTATAGGGTGGAGGTGTGGGGGTTTGGGTTGGGTGTATTTTTGATGACTGGAATATTGCCGTTCCAAGTTTTGTATTCACTCTGTGTGGAGTTCACTCAGCATAAAAGGTAAATACAAAACTTGGAACGGCAATATTGTCAAAAACCCCACAGACATTAAAACTACATCCTGTACCTTGCACTATAGGACACGGGGAATGAGGCATTAAGGTCGCCTGGATAGTGGAATCGCCGTGAACTGTGCATGATTGGGTGTTCTTTTTCCCTCGACAGAAAAACAAATCCATCACCTTACACAGGATTCGAATTATGGTTTCCCCAATGAGAGCCCGACTTTCTATCCACTCAGCCAGACGAGCCTCTATTAATGATTGGGAGAGCGAGATTCAAGCTGGAATACCGATATTCCCTGGCAACTTGAAAACAACAAAACGCATATAGCCCAATAAAGTGGAATTTCACGTCTATATACGTGTACATAAAAACCACAACGCACCATTCAACGAAATGTGAGCAATATCTGAATGGTATGTCAGATTATTATTATTTTTTTTTCGTTTGCTCATTTTGAACTCAAGCGTAGTCCATACACGCGCAACTTCTAATCCACTGGACTGATTTTTGCATGTCGATTGGCGTTCCCAATTACCAGTGTCCCTCGCCATCAGGGAAGCCACTCCGAATTCAGAGATAAATGGAGAAAACGTTGGATGGATTTTGAGGGTTCATGGATGACCATCAACATTTGTTAAGAGAAGTTATGGCACTGCTCTTCGGGAAAGCTATTAAGTGATTCATCCCCCTCAGCAGCTTATGGGAATGTCCCGAATGCTGTTATGTCGGTTCCTAAATCAACCAACCAATCAATCAATCAATCAATCAATCAATAAATCAATCAATCAATCAATCAATCCCCCTCAGCAGATATTGTAGATGTTAACTACTCTGGAGAAAATATACATCTAAAATACCACGTAATTAACATGTAGCTTTAGAACAAAGGGAGAGAATGTTGATATATTGTCAGAGTGAATGGGTGGCCACCAGAGGGCGAGTTTATCAAATAATACACAGATATAATAAATGAACTTGGGAGAATTTGAAAGCTCAAGTTGGCTAGCATGGCACATGATGATGAATTATGTATTACGGGTAGCTTGTGGACTTACTTGCCCAGTGGTCCACTGGCTGTTTGACTTTCCAAGGTGTCGACTGAAGCTTGTACCAGTTGCCCATGGACTTAATGTTTGCCCTGAAGGACAGATACACAAATTCATGAACACATCGGAGCTTCATGGACAACCCTAAACTCCCTGGGGAATCACGGTTAGAACGTTTGCATGCTGGTCCGGTGGTCATAAGTTCGAATTCCCATCGCTACTCAGCCCTTTGGCTAAGATCACAGTGTAGATTTATCTGCACTTGATCTGACCAAGGTGCTGAACGATCATCCAAACTGCAAACTCTAACCACCAAAACTCTGTCCACTAACACTGGCAGACGGGCCTTGGAGGACCACAATGGGCCGAAAGGCACACAATGGGATTAAGAGGCCTTTAAAAAAATCTCGGTGGATTTAAGAAAAAAACAAACACACAATTGACCAGGGCCTGCAGATCGACCTAGCCTAAAACAGGTACACGAACATTTATGGAAAGTAAAGGTGACAACCATGATAATGAGGAGATCACCCATCGAGTGCCGACTGACCATATAAAAATATAGAGCGAGCACCATATGCCATAAAGTGTTGTAAGAGGGGCCTTTACTCACTTAGTTAGTTCCATGTCCTTTACATGGCGGTGCAATCATCCCCGCATTTTTGGCTTGTTTGTGATTTACTAGGCAAGTTGACGTTCAGAAGTTTGCCATCGCTTTATGAATGGCAAACGCCTTATACCATCGAAATCAACACAAAGCCGTCTGCTTCCGCATTGCCACGACTGATTTAGGATCGTCGACATGGTGTGCATGGGAAACTGACATGTCTCTAATCCTTAAGCCACACAGATCGACACCTACACGACTGGCACCTTGCCGTCTTGATAAACGATAGTTTGTAAAATGGAGTTATACCGCTTTATTGTACACAGCCTGGGGTGAAGTGTAGAGACCATGTGTTGCCTATGCAGCATGATCCCTCTCTCGGCCTGGGGTGAAGTGTAGAGACCATGTGTTGCCTATGCAGCATGATCCCTCTCTCAGCCTGGGGTGAAGTGTAGAGATCAAGTGTTGCCTATGCAGCATGATCCTCTCTTAGCCTGTCTAGTTTACTCCAGAGGAAAGCTAACACCAATATGAGTGGAACAAGACAAGCTGCAGAGGCTGCCGGATCAGCAAAGCGAGCGTTACCATAACTGTACACTTGTGAGAGCTTCCATCCTAGACCTGTTGCCGACCATGGCTTAGGGTCTGGTCTGTCCTGCCATGACATTTATTCTTTAGGTTGCATTTCCTCGCACTAGGGTAAGGCTTGTACCCTCTCAATTGCACACCTCCGCCCGAAGCCATTGGCACATTGTGGTGTATCAGGTTTCGTGAGCGCCGCACAACATTCGGAGCTAACAGAAAGCAAGTAGTACCGTCTACTGTCGTACGGTTGCTCAGTCATATCTGACTAAGACCGGACACCAGCAACCATTGAAACAACGTTGTAAATATAATCATCATCACCATTCTTTGCTTTGACGGCTGGCGTAGGCGACTATGCTTCTCCACAAATTGGATCTCCAACGGCATGGATCAGTTCGTGTGTTGGCTCCCTTCCGTAGCCATGACAAAAGACTGTCAAGGATATTCTCATGCTGTCTTCCTCAATCTCTCTTTCCACAAATCCTTCCGGTTGTCACATGTTCCAGTGTTTGTCTTCTTCTCATAATGTGGACAAAAAATTGTGACTGTTTCTTACTGATGTTTGTGATCAGTTATCTTTGCGACTTAGCTTCCCTCAAAATATCCAAATTGCTCCGTTTGGCTGTCCAGTTAATTTTCAGCGTTCTTCCACTAAACCACATCTCAAAAGCTTCAATGGAATTTATTTCGCCTGTATTCCCGGACATACCATGTCGAGGCCGTCTTAATCAGTCGTGGAGAATATGCAAGATGAGAGCTTTGCGTTGATTTCGATGGTTAAAGGCGTTTGTCATTCAGACAGTAATGGCAAACTACTGAACGTAACATTGCCTATTAATATCGCCTAGAAATATCCCAGGTATTAATTAGCGCTGATGGAAGTAAAGGAAAAGAATTAGGAAAACAGAACACACTACTTCTTCTTCTATCCTTTATTCCACCATTGGACCATGAGCCTCAAGCGACCAGTCTTTTACGATCGCTGCTCTGTGTCTGAATTCCCATGGAAACTTTCAGGTCGACCTAGCCTAAAATTTGTACTGGGAAATGTTCTGGAAAGTAAATGAGGCCGATGTCATATTGACACCACACAAAATAGATTATACTTACACAACATGATCTAAACACCACACAAAATAAATTATACTTACACAACTTGATCAAAACAACAGACAAAATAGATTATATTTACACAACTTGATCTAAACACCACACAAAATAGATTATACTTACACAACTTGATCTAAACAACAGACAGTAGAGATTATACTTAAACAAACTTGATGTAAACACCACACAAAATAGATTTACTCACAAAATATGATTTAAAAATCACACAAAATAGATTATACTCACACAAATATGATCTAAACAACAGACAGTAGAGATTATACTCAAACATGATCTAAACGGCAGATAATAGAGATTATACTAATTCAATCTTGATCTAAACAACAGACAATATCGGTTAAACTCACACAAATCTGATCTAAACAACAGACACTAGAGTTTATACTTACACAAACTTGATCTAAACAGCACACAAAATAGATTATACTCACACAAACTTAATCTAATCAACAGATAGAAGAGATTATACTTAAATGAACTTGATCTAAACAAAAATGTTGTTGCGTATCCCTTACGGGATGTTGCAATCAACACCAGCATTTTCAGCTGCTGTTGATGTACTAGGCAAGTGTTAAAGACACTAGATATTATATTTACACAAACTTGATCTAAACACCAGACACGAAAGATGAAACTCATACAAACTTAAGCTAAACAACAGGCAATAGAGATAATATGTACACGAACTTGATCTAATCACCAGGCACTAGAGGTTATACTTTCACATACAAATGTAACGTGCGAGGTAACATCCAAAGTACGGTGGATGTGGGGGTTAAGAATTTGAAAGAGGAGGTCAAGAAGGATAATCAATAGTCCCAAGCAAATGGGGTAGCTCCAAGACAGTGGGATGGTATAGCACGTACACGTCAAGAATAAATCACCAGCGAGCAAGTAGAACGTGCCAGAAGACAGGTAAGCAAAGGAAAATCCAAAATGTTGTGTTCGTGAGAATCTATAATTCAGGGATCAAGAGTTAAATTGATTCGCACAGGAGGGTAAGGAATCAGGCCCAATAAAAAGAGAAGGAAGTGATTGGACGGGGCAATTGAGGTTTGGGCAAGTTAGGTGAACTTAGCCCGGGAGTTAGACATGGTTAAGTGAGGAAAACTTGGCCCAAAGATAGACTCAGTGGTGTTGAGTTGGTTACGGTCGGACACGGGGGAGAGTATGGCGTAACAAGTTATTTTACAAAGGCCTGTAGAAGGCAGCATTGTTTTCCCAAGGAGCATGGAACTAATATGTATATCAGTTTTCTGACTGTTCCTGGGATAGTACATTTTCATCACGTTCATGTATAATTAATAAAGATATTTTGTGCGCACAAACCAGTGTTCTCGACCGACTACTAGTGGGAGTGGTTTGGCAGCGATGCGGGTGATGGCGGCAGCAAACTGTGAGCAGCGCCATCTATGTCTTCTGTACGAGGGGCTGGTCATGTCTGTTTTGGAGTATGCAATGGCAATCCTGACTCTCAGCCGTAAGCAGATAGAAAGGATGGAAAGGATACAGAACGAAGCCATGCGCATTATTCTTGGATGTACAAGAGATACAGCATGCAGGGCGATGCGCTACCTTCTTGATTTTCCAACCATTGAAGACAGAATACAAATTTGCAGAGGTGTCTACCTCAGAGTTAACGCAAACACACAACATCCACTGCATAGTGAAATTAGGAAGGTAACGGGCAGCAGGTTAAAAAGAGGAAGGTAGTGGATGGGTCAAGCCGAAGACATTCTTCAATAGGTGTGTTCACTTGAGGACTTAGAACCTGGCGAGGAGTGGGTACAAGTGCCAGCAGATTTCTGTACGTCTTTTTCTGTTTGCATCCAACTAGACAGAAAATGCAGACAAGAAAACCCGGCTGCTGTGGAGGCGGAAGTACAAGCGTTGATTTTCAAGAATTCGGTAGACGGTGATGCTGTCATTTTCACAAATGGGTCAGTGATCCGACATGCGAGAAGCTCATGGGCCTTTACGGCTCAGGCCGGAGGGAGAATAGAATAGAATAGAATAGAATTGAATTGAATTGAATTGAATTGAGTGAACTTTATCTTAAAAGGGTTACAAATTGGGCACGTAGGCCTGTCTTACATTCGGCCCTTTCAATCACTCATATTTCGTTCATCAACAGTGCATGATACATTCACATAGGAAAAAAATTATTGTCAAATGAATGTTGTAAGCATAAACAATGCATATTATGTAACACATCCCCCCTCCCACACACACATCCCGCAACAACCCACATACACATCCCTCACCCACTCACACATCACCCACCCATGCCCCACCCACCACACATCCCCCATCCACCACATATCCCTCCAGCCACACACACACACACACACACACACACACACACACACACACACACACACACATCGCCCCACCAACACACAATCCCCTACCAAACCAGACAATTTGCACCCACCCACACATACATCCCTCACCCACATCCCCACCCACACACATTTCCACACCCACTCACACATACCCCAGCCAACACACACTCAGCCACACACACATGCTACACCTACCCATCAACATACCCCCAACCACACACACACACACACACACATACCCTCTCACATACACATCCCGCACCAACCCAGACACCCATCCCTCAACAACTCACACATCACCTACCCATACCCACACATCTTCCAATCCACACACATATCCCCACACACACATTTCCCCACCCACTCCACCAACCACACATACATCCCCCAACCACACACACATCCCCAGCCACACACATTCCCCCACTGACACACATATCCCCCACACATACACACATCCCCCACACCCCCTACACACGCCCCAACACACCCAACCACACATCCCCTACCTACCAACACACACACACACACACACACACATTCCACCAACACCCGCCAACACGCACACATACCACTATCCACCAACACCCACACCAATTGTTAAGGAGGACTCTGGTGCTTTTGCTGAGACCACAAGCAGCCTGACTATGGAAGTCATGGCAGTAAGTAAAGCAATAACATGGCTCGAGACACAGACATTCACTAGGGCATGTTTCCTTAGCGACTCAATAAGCATGCTCAAGAGGATAGGGATAGGGCGGATCCGAAGAGAGTGGTTGCTGTCTCTGGGACGGTCTCGGCTGGCAAAGATTAGTTTCATCTTCGTGCCAGGGCATGCGGGAATACAAGGAAATAAACGGGCTGACAAGCTCGCAGGTAAGGCTACTGCGGAGGGCGGACGCGCTATGGACCAGGCTGATATTCTGAATTCTCTACGAGAAGTAAGACTTTTGCGAAAACCAAGTGATGACTGTGAATCTTCAACCATGGTCAGACTGCAAGAACAGCAAATTAAAAGAGGTATGGCCAGACACGAACACTACGCAGGAAGCCAAAGAAGGTTGATAAACCAAAACAGAACTGGTATCGTTAGCCGCTACACGCTGCGGGATTTGCTAAGGAGGGGATCCGAACACTTATGGCCTGAAATGGTTTGATGTGCAATGAGGATGATCTGTCAACTAACTAACTAACTGACTACTAGTGGTTGATCCTAGTTAATGCTGGGTAATCCATCCCGCACTACTGAGTTATATCTACAGAATAGAGAGAGCCTAAACACTGCCATTTCTAACAATTCTAGCTGTTACAAAGATTTGTGGCAACCAGACACAAGAGATTATACTTACACAAACATGATCTAAACAACAGACAATAGAGATTATACTTACACAAACATGATCTAAACAACAGACAATAGAGATTATACTTACACAAACATGATCTAAACAACAGACAATAGAGATTATACTTACACAAACATGATCTAAACAACAGACAATAGAGATTATACTTACACAAACGTGATCTAAACAACAGATATTAGAGATTATACTTACACAAACTTGATCTCGGTGTGTGCCATAACTTCTTTAGTGGGCCACCACAGAACAGACACCTGGTTTCTGGCGGGAAGCTGGTATGTCTGCAGTAAATAATTGTTCGGGTAATATCGCCTGAATGTAGCCAGGAGTCGGTCTTCGAAAGCAGCCACCGAGTCGTCGGCCCTAAGACAGATGCAATCCAGTGAGAATAGCGATTCATATAAATCAGTATCATCTTAATTTTCTATTTCTGTTAACGGTCATCGGGTATGCTCATGACTGGTTTGTTTCTTATTTTCCGATATTGCCCATGGTGCCCTTGTTTCTTATTTTGTTCTTGTTCTTTATATTCTGAATCCACCTCCTCTTTATAGTCTTCTTCATTTTTCTCCCGTTCTTCCTCTCCCCCTCCATTCCTTTTCCTCCCGCAGTTTCCCTCTGCTTTTTCCGCTTCTTCCTCGGCTCACTCATTTTCTATTTCTGCTATTGCTTCTACCGATGTCCCGTAGAATGTGGAGGAAAATGGACTTTACACCACGAAGTCATTGTGTGACTTTACTCTCTCTGTTGTAGCAGTTGTAATAGTAATATTATCCGTAGTAGTAGTAGTAGTAGTAGTAGTAGTAGTAGTAGTAGTAGTAGTAGTAGTAGTAGTAGTAGTAATAATAATATTGGTAGTAGTAATATTACCAGTAGTAGTAGTAATAATAGTAGTAGTAATAATATTCGTAATAGTAGTAGAAGCAGCAGCAGCAGCGGCAGCAGCAGCAGCAGCAGTAGTAGTAGTAGTAGTAGTAGTAGTAGTAGTAGCAGCAGCAGCAGTAGTAGTAGTAGTAGTAGTAGTAGGAATAGGAGGAATAGGTGACCATTCTCCCCCTCACTTAGATCGCGACGAGCCCAGACGTCAAACCCTCGTTCAGCCTCGTCATGACATCATCAGCTCAGTTCCCTGTCGCCTCGCTAACCCTCCCCGCTAAAAAATAACACCCAATTATATCTAATAAATTATATTTGTTACACAATGTGCCCATACATTTAACTGATTCAGTGCCAAGCAATAAGTAGGGGGCTGTAAATAAAAAACCTTAACAGTGTGATAGTAATACAATAAACATGCCATTGTCTTGTAACTTATCACTATTGTTGACTAGGATGTCATGAGCGTTAAGCACGTGACATTACAGTGAAGACGAACACGATGACGTCTTAATGACCCTTTAAAGATGGCCACCCAACTGTTGACATGCACCAAAGGCGAGCAGCGATGTGATAAGTTTTTTCATCAGTGAATGGGGTGAAACCTGTAGAAATGTATCGGCGAATGAAGGTCCAGTATGGTGATGCATGCCTGTCAGTCCAGCAAGTGTATGAGTAGAGTTGGAAGTTTCGACCTGCAATTAAATCCAAACGACGTGGGCCTCTAAGTAAAGCTTCCTTTAGCAACATGACAATGCTTGACCCTATACTTCCCGGTTGACACCATCGAAGGCTTCCACTTTCAGTGTGTATCCCATCCACCGTTCTCGCCATACCAAGCCCCGAGTAGTTCCCACTTGTTTGGAAAACAGGTCAAATCACATTTAAGGTTTTTATTTAAAGCCCGCTCGTATTTATATTCAGAAATGCAACTTTGAGTTGCCTATTCTGCTCTTAGCCAGCCTCCCTGGTTGAGGGGTTAGCAGCTTTCTCCGTAACGCCAAATACTCTCGAGGTTGACGAGAGCGCAAGAGAATTGGAAGCGGTTCGAATCGCGCCAGTGACTTATGAGAGCATGGAGCCGTTAGCTCAGACATCAATGGCAAACTACTGAGCGTAATCTTGCCAAGAAATCAACAATCAGTTGAAAGATGCTAATGTTGACAGCGATGTAATGTAAAGGATTTTCAAAACATGTTATTTATTCTGCTCTTAATCTCTGTCGCATATATTTCATCTATTGCTACGATTGCACCAAACCATTTAAACGTTTTGACTTAATTAGGCATTAGCGGTGGGATTAGAGAATCGATTTAATTGCAACGGGTTTATCCCATACGACTCGATCCCTTTCCGGAAGGCGACCTGCCGAAAGCTTCACACAAAACGCAAACTCCTTACGTCCAACGACAACCCCCAGGAGACTCAGAGAAAACTGCAATCTTGAACCAAATGACGGAGTCGGGAATCGAACCCACAACCTTCGGAGTCATGCGACTTAACCTCTTGGCCACGAAGACCCCATGTTAAGCATTAAATACACAGCTGCTCCCAAATGATATCACTGACCTGGAGTTTGGACCGCAGGTGAGCCCTCCCGCCCCGGCTCGCCATTTGTCAAAGAGCTGAAAGACCCCCACAAGTGGTTTGGCGCTCCCCAGCAGAAACTGGCTTTCCGCGACCGGCGCGTTGGCCGGTGTGGCGAACAGGATGAAGTCGGTGAAGTTGAAGAAGTTGAGGGATTTGCTGAAGGGTCCAATCGTTACTGTGGATTAAAAAAAAAAACACACATTGTTATTTGCATAATCTTAACAGGATGTCGCAGTCAACACCTGCATCTTTTTGGCTGTTTGTGATTTCTTTGCAAGTTTACGTTCAGTAGTTTGCCATTGCTTTCTGAACGACCTGCACGCAAACCATTTTATGTAAACCAACTCAAGATGGTCTGCTCCATTCGTAACCCCTTTGCCACAGAGTGGGCTCTACATAACAGGATGGCTATTATCTATTGGATATGAAAAGAAATTGAAGCATTACATCACTTTCTGTCAGTTGACTACCAAGTTCGTGGTACACTGTTTAATTGTTGTTCCATGAGATTTAGACGTCTCAAGAACCTCAGTTAAGTGATATTTTTATAGTTTTTAATACGCATAGTAAAATCAGTGACTTTTTGTATTTGTGTGTTGATAAGGATTTCGAACCAAAACGTCAATTTTGTCACATATCCTATGGTTCTTGTTAACCTGACCAGATCCACGACTCTAGTGGTCGTGTGAGATGGCGAAACGTGACCGCGCACGCCGATCGACATGGCACATGATGACTACGAAAGCTGATCAATTCCAATTGCCATGGAAATAACTGAAACCATATGTTTGAGATAAACCACGTCTGGGTTTTCTTTCGTTCCTTTTATCATTCTTACTGACTATATTTTGGTTCATGAAGGCAAAAACACTAACACCGAAATTGGAATTCAATGGACTGACAGAGTAGGTATTTTTAACGTTTGCTCGCTTGAACTCCAGTGTAGTCCATACACGTGCTATTACTTCTACCTAGTAGCCTGGGATTCTGAGATAAGTAGCACATTTATTTTCCAATTTTAAATTTGTGTCTTCATTGTTCTCCTTTTTTTCAACTTTCCATTCTTTTCATCCCGTTATTATGAATTACTGTAATCACTGTAGTGTCATGTTTCTCCGTGATTATATGTTGTCTTTTGTGTGTTTATTTGTTTGCTGATGAAGGCTAGTCGTCGCACGTCCTATGATTTTCGCAATGTGTTCTGTAAAGCTGCATTAATTTGTGGTATTTTATAATGTGTACTATTTCTAGTGTGCTGGACTGATTTTTGCGTGTGGATTATCTATCCCTATTACCAGTGTCCCTCGCCATCAGGTGAACCCACTCCGAGTTCAGAGGTACTTGTAATTTATGTCCCCAAGTCAAGGAAGAAAAAAACATTTTAGTCCAGCTGACAGGTGCAGTGGTTGAACTCACTACCTCGGCATCAGCACACAAGCACTTTTAAGAGCGAAAGCTTTATCCATTCGGCCACGCTGACCAAACAGTGCAGGTTGATTATCTGGACTTTGCTGACAATATTACTCGCCTGTTCAACACACGAAATCAGAGGCAAGATAAATTTAATACATTTAATGGAAGAAAGCAACCATTAAGTGAAAATATTCACATTGGAATAATAACGATCATGTACATAAACAAAGCAAATGATACCTATTCCTCATGATGAAACAACAATTCAAGCGTTGGAATCGTACACATATTTAAGTAGCAATGTAGATAAAGATGGGGGAACAGGTGATCATCATCATCATCATCATCATCATCATCATCATCATCATCATCATCATCATCATCATCATCATCATCATCATCATCATCATCATCATCATCATCATCATCATCATCATCCTCATCATCAACCTCACCATCATCATCATCATCATCATCATCATCATCATCATCATCATCATCATCATGATCATCATCATCATCATCATCATCATCATCATGTACCCTACCAGCTGGCGTAGGTGTTTATCCCTCTCCACAGATCTCGGTCTTCTGTGTTCTGGATCAACTCTGCTTATGATATTCCTCCATGCCACCGTCTCAATCCAACCAGCATCAATTTCTTAGCTCTTCATCTGCCTCTTTTCCCATTAATCTTTCCACTTGTCATGATGTTCTTCAATGCCACTATTCTCATCACATGACCAAAGAAAGCTGTTTGTCTCTTTCTTATTATTGTATATAATGTTCTAATTTCATTAACATCTTTCAGACAATCATTGTTAGTTACACTGGCAGTGTAAGGAATTTGCAGCATTGGTCTCACGAACCACATCTCTGTTGCTCCCAAGCTCATTCTAATTTGTTTATTTACATTCCAAGATTCACTGTCACACAGCAAAACAGGTTCTAAATAGCACCACATCACTCTTTCCTGCAAATTTCAGATATCCGGTGTGCTGATGCCGAGGTAGTGGGTTCAACCCCTACACCGACCAGATGGAACAAAATATTGAGGTGTAGTCCTTGACTTGGGGTCGTAATTTAAAAGTTCTCAGAAGTCAGAGTGGGTTCGCATGATGGCGAGGGACAATGACAATTTATAATAGGGAAAGTTAATCCACACGCACAATTCAGTCTAGTGCTACGAGAAGTATCCTTTATATATCCATATCCAACTGTTTTGCACACTTTCGGCTCCAAATTGTCTTATTTGTCACCTTTCACAACTGAATTTGTTCGCCGCCTTCCTACCAACAAATGATTTGTGTTTTATTATTCATTCAATCAGTAGCATGTCCTATGCAGAATCTCGCACCCATAACAATCTTCTGGAAAATATCTCGATCATAAGCAAGATGTCCCACGTCCGATACACCCATCTGGAGATCATCCGCCACAATCCGGTCTAATCTTCTCTTTGGCATCCCTCTTCCTCTCTTTTCAATCATATTCCCTTCCATTATTGTTCTCTCCAAACTTTCGTGACGTTTCATGTGACCAACGTATTTCAACTTTCATTGTTTTATCGCCTTTAATCTTCAATCTCCTTCAATATTCAGCTCTTGAAGTATACATGCATTTGTTCTTTTCTTTATTCAAGATATTATTAGAGCTCGTCTATAACATTTATATTCAAAGGCGTTTATGCGCTGTTTAGCTTGTTTAATAAGTGTCCAAGTCTCACAGGCATATGTTGCAATGGGAAAGATGCATGCTCTTAAAAATCTAATTTTTGCAGTTCTTTCTGTCCCATTCCACAATTTATTCAGTTGTTTTAGTCTTTGTAGAATAATAGATATTCGTCTCTTAATTTCTTTCATCGTGTCACCATTGTTGGTAATCAATGACCCAGGATATTGAAAATGTTTCACCACCTCCAATTTTCCCCTATTAACATATATTTCTTTCTCCATAGTAGTTTTATTTGTATGCATTATTTCTGTTTTCGCTATGTTAAGATATAAGTTGTGATTTTCACTATTTAATTTCGTTGAGGTTATTAAGTTTTTTATCATTCTGTGTTGTGGATAGCAATACTGTATCGTTAGCATATCGAATCTCTGGTATTTCATGACCACCGATATTTAGTTCAATAAAATTGCTCCTTGGTTAAATCATCTCTGACATTTCTCATTATATTTTCGGCGCACAGGTAAACAAATAGGGTGACAACACACTGCCCTAACGGACTCCTTGCTTGATGTCAAACCAATCTGATGTCTCGCCATCTATTCTAACTGCTGCTTCTAGGCCTAGATAGGGCAGTTTTATGAGTTTTATTACATGTGACGGAAAGCCCATATTCCTCATAAGTTCCCAAAATTTCTGATGTTTAATATTATTACATTTTATAATTTCATGTCTTTCTGTAGATCTGTTTGTGTTGTTCCTAATGGTACAATCGAAACGCGATTGTCCTTGAGTGATTTACGCTGACCGTTGTTGAGTTCGTTGTAAGATATGTACACAGCATGTCTGTGTTTAGTATCTCTCACTTTTCCGCAGGAGTTCATCATCCAGTGCCTTGCCGGCTGGCACGGCCGATAATGCCTTTCCACAAATTACGATCTCCGATGTCATGGATTAGTTCGTGTGTTGACTCCCTTCCGTGCCATGACACAAGACTGTCAAGAATCGTCTCACACTGTCGTCCTCTATCTCTCTTTCCGCAACTCTTTCCGGTTGTCACAACATGTTCCAGTCGTTGTCTTCTCATAACATGGCAAAAAAAACAAAACAACAAAAAACAACAAAAATAATTTCCACCTTCTGATGTTTGTGATACGTTGTCCTTGCCATTCAGCTTCCATTAAAATGTCTTGATTGCTTATTTTGACTGTCCAATTCATTTTCAGCATTCTTCTATAAAACCACATCTCCAAGGCTTCCGGGGATTTTTTTGCCTGTTTAATAATTGTCTATGATTCCCAACCATATGTTAAAATTGTTTCTATGTAACACGCAAGAACTCTATTTATAACTTTCAAGGACAGTGACTTATTTCATAAAACGTTCATTTGATAGAATGCGGGAGTCACGTGCATCCAAACTGTTTTTATGTCTTGTTGTTATTTTCTGATGACACAGCAAATCTATTCTAGAATGCAGAGTGTAGTATTCCTTTGTTTTGTTTTTGTTGTTCCGTTGATAAAAGCTTGGGTGGAACCGTTCGTGTTCGTCCATCTCTCTCTCTCTCTCTCTCTCTCTCTCTCTCTCTCTCTCTCTCTCTCTCTCTCTCTCTCTCTCTCTCTCTCTCTCTCTCTCAGTGTGGGTGCGTGTGTTTGTTCATTCGTTGAGTTTCTCCGTCTGCTATAATGCTTATCTGACAGCGGGTTTCTCTGTCTGCTTTAATGTTAGACTGGCTGTCTGTCTGTCTGTCAAGTTGTCATCTGTCCGTCTCTCTGTCGGGTTGTCGTCTGTCTGTCTCTCTGTCCGGTTGTAATCTGTCTGTCTCTCTGTCAAGTTGTCATCTGTCTGTCTCTCTGTCGGGTTGTCGTCTGTCTGTCTGTCGAGTTGTCGTCTGTCTGTCTGTCTGTCGGGTTGTCGTCTGTCTGTCTCTCTGTCCGGTTGTCATCTGTCTGTCTCTCTGTCAAGTTGTCATCTGTCTGTCTCTCTGTCGAGTTGTCGTCTGTCTGTCTCTCTGTCGGGTTGTCGTCTGTCTGTCTCTCTGTCAAGTTGTCATCTGTCTGTCTCTCTGTCGAGTTGTCATATGTCTGTCTCTCTGTCCGGTTGTCCTCTGTCTGTCTCTCTGTCAAGTTGTCACCTGTCTGTCTCTCTGTCGGGTTGTCGTCTGTCTGTCTGTCGAGTTGTCGTCTGACTGTAAGTCCAATGTTCTGTCTGACGCCCCCTGTCTGTCTTTCTCTCTTTGCCTACCCCTGTATGTCATTCTGCAGATCTAAATATTCGTGAATCTGTCTGCTTTTCTGTCAATATATCTATCTATCTGTCTGTCTCCCCGTCGAGTTTTTATCTATCTGTAAGCCCGTCGCCCTGTCTGTCTCTATTCCCGCCTACCTCATTCTATATTTGCGACCCTACGCCCATCTACTCCATAGTTAGGTCTTAGTCAGTTATGACTGAGCTACCGTATGACAGGAGACGGTACTACTTGCTTTCTGTTAGAGCCGACTGTTGAGAGGCGCTCACCAAACCCTGACACCCCACATTGTGCCAAGGGCTTTGGGCGGAGGAGCGCAATTGGGAGGGTACAGACCTTACCCTAGTGCGAGGAAATGCAGTCTAATGACGAAATGTCATAGCAGGACAGACCAGGCCATAAACCATGGTTGGCAACTGGTCTAGAATGGAAGCTCCAACAGGCGGACAGTTAAGGTATTGCTTTGCTGCTCCGGCAGCTTCTGCAGCTTGTCTTGTTTCAGACGTATTGATGTTACCTTTCCTCTGTAGTAAACTAAGCAGGTCGATATTTGGATAATGCTGCATGGACAACACATGGCCTCTACAATTCAGCCCAGGCATTGTGCTATGAAGAGGTATAACTCCATTCTTAGTTCCCGTCATGGGTTGTAGTTGTTACTCCTATTTTAAAGCACCATGTAACAAACTATCGTCTGTCAAGACGGCAAGGTGCCAGTAACGCCCACCTACCACCCTGCCTGTCTGCTCGTCAGTCGTCTGTACGTCTACTTTGAAGCCCGTCTGTATCTCTCTATGACAAGAAGCTTTTCTGTAATTCTCCCTGCCTGCATATTTAAAATGCTCAATTTAATTCATAAACATCAGCCTGACAAGTTAAGACACCACAATCATCCCTTTCCGTTTAAACTTTGACAAGACAGACAGAAACGTCCAGACAGATCGTGGCAGAAAATGAAAGGGGAAAAAACATGACATTATTCGATGAGCAAAACGTAGTAAAAGATCCTGTATAATTTATGTTGACAACTGAATTACAAAAAGCTCGAACTGTCTGGCTGCTGTAAATCTTGGTTAGCAATGTCAGGCAGGTTTGATTAGAAAAAAAGGCATATTTTTGGTTTTTGTTTTACGTTCGTTCACATTGAAGTCAAGCATAGACCTATACAGTGCTACTACTCCCAGTCCACTAGGCTGATTTTTGCGTGTAGATTAGCTTTCCTATCACCAGTGTCCCCCGCCATCGATCAAACCCACTCCTACGTCTGAGAAACTTGTAATGTACGTCCTGAAGTCAAGGACGATAAGTAACGGCACAGAAAATAGACAGGGCGAGAACTATCTGATGGGGAGAAGTTTCTGATCAGTTTTGGACAGTTATAACTGTTTTTGTTTTATTTGTTAGCTGTCTTTAAACTCGAATAGTCTACGTTGGATTGAATTTTGCGTGTGAGTTAGCTGTCCACATTACGAGTGTCCCTCACCATCCGGAGAACCTAATGCGACTTCAGGGGTACCCGTGATTTACGTCACCATGTTGAAGATGTTATAATATACAACTCGAATTACATCACCTCAGTGCAGACTACATGCCGCCCCCCCCCCCCCCCCCTAAAAAAAAACCAAACAATAATAATGGAAAATTATCTCAAACGACAACTAGCCAACAAACATTCCCATATGTATGGTACGTTACACCTTCTTTAGGTATTTAATTTGCCCGTGTTAAACATTGCCAAAGTGTGCCATAAATTATTGATTATTTTTCATGAATTTTATTGCTTAATGTTCTTTTGTTGTCTAACATTAACTTCATAAGTGATTTTGAATGAAATACTGTATGAGAGGAAATAGAGAAGAAGGGCAGAATATCAGACGGACCTGCGTGTCCAATTCTTAACCCTTTGAAATAAAGTTTGTTCGTTCGTTCGTTCATGGCGCATTCACACGTCTGCGGTCACCAATGCCTTTTATTGTTGGAGTTATTTATCTTATGTTTATCGGCATGACACATGATGGATGGGCGGATGGATATTTCCCGGTTTGCTCTTATGCTTGCGCAATATTTGAGATCGTGTAAGATGGCGAAACATGACCGTTATAGGGCAAGGCACATGATGATGATGAATATTTGTCCCTAAGCATTCTCCTGATATAGGACTGTGCTGTTATAGAGCCATCACATCTTGCAGGGTTGAATACACGGAGTAATAGGTGGCCAATCTCTCTCTCACTGTCACATCTTGCAGGGCACTGAATACACGGAGTAATAGGTGGCCAATCTGTCTCTCACTGTCACATCTTGCAGGGCTGAATACACGGAGTAATGGGTGGGCAATCTGTCTCTCACTGTCACATCTTGCAGGGCTGAATACACGGAATAATAGGTGGGCAATCTGTCTCTTACTGTCACATCTTGCAGGGCTGAATACACGGAGTAATAGGTGGACAATCTGTCTCTCACTGTCACAAGCGACGAGCCGTGCCCATGACATTACCAGCGTAGTTGCTTGCTTGCTTGTGTTCGCTGGCTGTATGTCGGATGGAGATATCCTGTTGTCCAACATCATTGTGATGTAATACCGGACTGAGGTTTGCGTGAGTATCCGTTGTCTCATGTCTGGCTTATTGCTGTGCAGACTGGTGGTTCCTCGCCGCGCAGGCAAATACTTCCCGGCTTCGGAAGAATCAGCCATCCTACTACGTTAGCCAGGACCCCGAAGTGACCTGTTTTGTGGAGTAGAATCACCAGCGTAGTTGGATGTCTACTTCGCCAAGGCACCTGTGATATGCTTGCTTATGAGCTCATTATTCTGGGTATTGTTATTGCTTATTGCCTCTTTTTTCAATGTTTCATTCTCTTCCAACACCTACTCCTCCATCATCACCTCATCCTCTATCACCACTACCAACTCCTGACTTAAGGGGATAATCAGACGCGCAGTTTTATAATTCACTGACCTACCGAATCCAGGGTTCGAAATCAAATGGGGGAAATTTTGAAGCAGGCCTCTTTGGGTTGATTTTGATTTGTATGAGACATTGGGGGTTCAGAAAACATTGGAAAACTAAGGACAATCCGAGAAAATCATAGTTGGAGTTGACTGCAACGTTCCGCGAAGGACATGCCACTATCTTTTTAAAACTGGCTTGACAAGTCATTAACTCTTTCAGGACCAAGAAAATCGTCATACTTGATACTCGTACAATTTGATTGGCTCTCTACAGTGAATCCCAACCATCGCATATCATGTTCTCGTGGTTTTTGCTTGTTTATTTACATTTTGGTAATGTACTACTAAAGACATCTAGGAGCCACGTTGGCACAGTGGCTAGTGCACTAGTTGGGCAAGCCAGTGGTTCGGATTTAACATTAAGTAGAGGCAGAGTTATTTTGTTCTGACTAGTACGGTGCTATGGTCGTTCCAGCCTGATAAAAATTGCTGCTGCTGTTGTTATTGTTGTTGTTGTTCTTCTTGTACTCCTCTTCCTGATCCCTCTTCTTTGCCTCCTCCTCCACCTTCTTCTCCCTTCGTCTCCTTATGTTTCTTCTTTTTCATCTCTTCCTAATGTTTTTCCTCAACCTCTTTCTTTTTCAACTTTTCTCCTCGTCTTCTTCTTCTTCCTCCTCCTCCTCCCATTCCTCCTGCTCGTTTTTCTTCCCCTCCTCCTGCTCATAAGTTCACTGGCATCATTCTGTGAGGAGAAGTGCACCAGAAATATTCCCGCTGAGATTCCTTTAATGTCTGTTGCAGACGTTTATAAATATCTCTTAAACCTAAATCAACAAACTCACACGGCCTAGATGGTATCAGTAACAGAATTCTTCGTTGTGCTGCACCAGTAATTAGTGAGTCCTTAACGTTCATATATAACCAGTGCCTGGCCAAAAACTACTTTCCATCTGCTTTTAAAATTGCTAAAGTGTTTCCGCTAATTAAAAATGGCTCAATCGATAATAGCGTTTTGGGTAATTATAGACCTATTTCCTTACTATCGTCGCTATCAAAACCACTAGAAAAACACATTCATAAAATAACGTTACACCATTTAATTAACAACGATCTAATAATTAACAGTCAATCTGGGTTTCGACCTAAATATTCTTGCCATTGTGCTCTAACAAAAATGACCGATAACTGGCACTTAAATATCAACAACGGTAGAATTTGTGGAGCGGTGTTTGTAGACTTTAAAAAAGCTTTTGATATGGTAGATCACGATATTTTAATTAGAAAACTAAAACAAATGAAGATAAGCACCAACATGGTGAACATAATTACGTCATTTCTATCCGACAGACAACAAGTCGTGTCCTTCAACAACTGTCTATCAAGACCCACACAGCTTAATATTGGTGTTCCTCAGGGCTCAATACTAGGTCCGCTGCTTTTTGCAGTTTATATTAATGATCTTCCTTTATATATCAATGCAACTTGTGATCTATTCGCAGACGACTGTACTATATATACTAGTCAAGAAAACCGTAGTGAATTAGAGAATTCTTTACAAAAGGAACTCGATAATCTTACTAGATGGAGCAATGAAAACCGCATGCAAATTAACATCGACAAAACCAAATCCATGCTAATAACGACCAGACAAAAACTACAGACACTAGCCATAACTGGATCACCGCTCGAACTCCGCATGGTCACGTTACCTATAGTTAATGTGAATGAGCATAAAACACTAGGTCTTTTAATTGACAGCCATTTGAGCTGGAGCTCTCATGTTCACGTTCTTACCAAGAAAATAGCACAAAAAGTTTACCAACTTGCTAAAATTCAGCACTTCCTGGACGAAAGCACACGAAAAATATTCTATACATGCTATATCCAATCACATCTCGATTACTGTTCCACAGTTTGGGATGGTTGCCCTAAATCTAATTTAAAACGACTATGTTCTCTACAAAACCGCGCTATTCGTCTGGTTTCTGGCAGAAAGCACGTTGAAAGTAATAATGTGTACAGTCATCTAAGTCTTCTACCACTTCAAAAGCGCTTCCTTTTCAACAAAGCCAAATTAGTGAACAAAATTATATCTCAGAATACCCCAGAGTATCTTCTGCCGCTGATTCAATCTAATGAAATGAACAGCAAGCGCCTAAATTTGTTACATGTCTCAAAGCCTAGATTGGACCAATACAAAACATGTTTCGCCTATTCTGGTGCGCACTTGTGGAATGATCTGCCTCCAGATCTGAAAACTCCAATGAGTACCCCCACACATTTAACCGAAAACTCTTTCAATACTTAATCCATACCGACTATATGCCACCATAATTCATTTACTGGTATAATTGTTCATTATAATTGTTCATTATAATCGTTCATTATAATTATTTAACTATAATTGTTCACTATATATGTGTGTGCGTGTGGGAGAGAGAGAGAGAGAGAGAGAGAGAGAGAGAGAGAGAGAGAGAGAGAGAGAAAGTGGGTGTCAGAGAGAGTGAGAGAGTGAATGTGTGTGTGTGCATGTGCGAGCGTGTGTGTGGAGAGAGTGATTGAGCGAGAAATGGTAGGGGAATGTGTCAGTGCATGCATTCGTACGTGTATGTGTGAGAGTGAGTGAGGGAGTGTGTGCGTGCGTTCTTGCATGCGTTCATGCGTATGTATATGTGTGAGAGAGTGTGATTGAGAGAGTGCGTGTGTGTGTGTGAAGGATTGTGTGTGAGAGAGTGAGGCAGTTCGAGAATTGATGTGTTAGTGTGTGTGTGTGTGAGCGCGCGCATGCGTGTGAGTGCGTGTATATGAAAGAATACACACAGACAGAGAGAGAGAGAGAGAGAGAGAGAGAGAGAGAGAGAGAGAGAGAGAGAGAGAGAGAGCTTAGCAGATGCATGTCATGTAACACGCATGTTATGTAACACGCGAATCCATATGTTTGTGTATTCTCATCTGTCATATTATCAGTTAAATACCATTTGATTTTATCATGTATAATATAAACATATGTACATTACTGTAGTTTGAGTGAGAGAGTCAGTGAGTGTGAATGAGAGACAGAATGAGTGAGCGTGGGAGTGAATGTGTGTGTGTGTGTGTGTGTGTGTGTGTGTGTGTGCCTTCTCTGTGTGTATCTCTGTGTGTGGAAGCATCACTATGTTTACGTCACATACTTTTTATGTACACATTTTTCTCCATGTTTAACATTTCTATGAGACTGCGAGTGGCTTAGGGATGTGTAGGTGGGTGAGGGATGTGTATATGTCGGGGTGGGATGCGTGGGTGGGTGGAGGATGTGTGTGGGTAGGGGTATTGTGATCGAGAGATGTTTGGTTAGGGGTGGGTGGGTGGGGGTGTGTGGTTGCTTAGTGGAGGATGTGTGCGTGAGTGAGTGTGTGTTGGTGGACGGGTAGGGAATGCGTGTGTGGGTGGAGTGAGGTGTGTGGTGTGTTGGTTAGGGATATTGTGTGGGTGAAGTATGTGTGTGTGGATGGGGGATTTTTGTGGTGTGTGTGTGGGGGTATGTGGGGTGGATGGGTAAGGGTATCTGTGTGAGTGTGGGTGGGAATATTGTGCGGTATGTGGGTGGGGGATATGTGTGTGGTGTGTAGGTGGGGATGTGTGGTGGTATGTTGGTGTGGGATGTGTTGGTGAGGGATATGTGTGTGTGCGGTGCGTGTGTTGGGAATATTGCGTGGTAGGGGATGTATGTGATGTGCGGGTGGGGGATTGTGTAGTGGGGGATTGGGTTAAGGCATGTATGGGTGGGTGGAGGATGTATGTGTGGGTGGTGGGGTGTGTGTGTGAGTGGATTGGGGATGTATGGGTGGTTAGGGAGATTATGTGTGTGTGGGGGGGGGGGGTAGGGAGATGTCAGTTGGTGGGGATGTGTGTGTATGGTTTGGGGATGTGTGAGTGGATGTGCGATGTGTGGGTTGGTGGGGGATTGTGTGCGTGGGTGGTGAATATGTGGTCAATGGAGATGTGGCTGGGGGATGGGTGGTTTGAGGTGTGGATGGGGAGAGGATGTGTGGGTTAGGATGTGTATGTGGGTGGGTGGGATATGTGGGTTGGTGGGGGAATGTTTGTGGGTGGCGAGTGTGTTTTGGTTAGGGGGAACAGGTGAGGGGAGAGTGTGTGGGTGGGGGATGTGCGGAAGGGGATGGGTCGGTTGGTGGGGTATGTATGTGTCCCTTGGTGTGCGTGTGTGGGGGTGTGTGTGTGGGTGGGGTGATGTATGGGTAGGTGGGAGATGGGCCTCATAACATGGTAATTTGCCTTATTTATGTTTACAACATTCATTTCACAATGTTTATTTTTCTTCCTATGTAAATGTATAATGCTCTTGATGAATGAAAGACGAGTGATTGGAAGGGCCGAATGTAAGACAGGCCTGCGCGCCCAATTTGTGACCCTAATAAAGTTGATTTGATTTGATTTCATTTCTCCTTCTTCTTTCTCCTTTTTTTTCTCCTCCTCCCTTTCCTCCTCCTCTTTCTCCTCCTCCTCTCCTCCTTCCCTTTCTTCATCCTCTTTCCTCTTCTTCCTTCCTCCTCTTACTTCTGTTCTCCTCCTCTTCTTCGCTCATCTCCCCAGCTAAAGCTGTGAAACACTTCCCTGACCACCATCTGAAGAAACACGGCTCGCCAGCGGCCACTTCCGGCGAGAATAAAGCCTCTTCCAAGAACACGCAGCCAAGGCTTTCCTTGGCGGTTACATAGCCCCCTGGACGTCTGTGTAACCCCCTGACAATGACATTGTTAAACACGCCGGCTCCCACAAGAAAGAAAAAAAAAACATGTTTGGAAAGACAGACTGAATCTCTCATAGGAGAAAATCAGCATGGACTAATGGATCAGAGCGCTCGCTCTTAAACTTCCCGTCTGCTGATGCCGAGGTAACAGGTTCAATCCCTACACTGGTCAGTCGGACTAAAATATTGACTTCTGGTCCTTGACTTAAGGACGTAATTACAAGTACCTCAGAAGTCGGAGTGGGTTCCCCTGATGGCAAGGGACAATGGTAATAAGGAAAGCTAATCCACACCCTTGGCGGGTCTGAGGCGAAGGGATTACGGACGAAATTCGCAATCCCGCATACCGAATTCAAAACACAGATGCGGACGATTTGGAATCAGACCGCCTTGCGTTGATTTTTATTCAATGGTATGCGTGCTGGTCGTTCAGAAAGCAATAGCAAACCACTAAACGTAAATTTGCCAAGAAATTCCGAATATCCCAAAAAATGCTGGGGTTGACTGCGACGGCCTGTAAAGAATATGCAACTATCTTTAACAATCACACGCACATATCAGTCCAGCACACTAGAAGTAGTAGCACGTGAGTGGAATACGTTTGAGTTCAAAGCCCAAGAAACAAGGACCATTCATTCATTCATTCATTCATTCATTCATTCATTCATTCAGCAGCATGTACTTTACAGAATCTCCCTCCCATAACACCCTTCCGGAAAACTTCTCGGTCATAAGCAAGATGTTCCGCGTCCGATACACCCATCTAAATACGCCGGCTTGCACACGGAGAGACAAAAACATGTTTGAAAAGATAAGCTGCATGTCTGATAGTTACCTTGAACTGGCGTGCCGTCACTAATCTCTCCTGACATAGACTTCGTGAAGATCTTGAACGGCGACCCGCTGAAGATGGTCGGGAGGTAAAGATCGCCCCCAGCCTGGCTAAGTAGATAATCGCAGTAAGGCGAGATCTCTGACCCCAGCTTCTGACCTACACCTGTACTGTAAGATATCATCAGAGCAAGAAGTACTGACGTAGATACTTTTTGTGATTTCAGCATGGTGTCTGTGTTTGGTATATTGTCAAATTTCTGCTTGCGCAAATAAGTGAAGATAATTATTGTTTTTACAGAATCCAGCCGTTATTTAAAGACTGGATTTTCTTTTCTCAAGTTCTTATAGATTTTGAAGTGGTATGCACAGGGCTTTGTGTATCATCGCTTTGTATCTTTAATCAGAAAAATCGCAAGGCAGTGTCTATGATTCTGAAACAAGAAAGGTATAATAACAGGCTTGAAACATCGTTGCAGGCAATATCGTGTTAAAAATATTATATAAAATGAAACAAAAAGGTATTTTAAGATTTTGTGATTTTGCAACAAGCACAAACACCTACACACTTTACAAGGACCACAGACCAGATGAACAGAAATCACTGTGGGAGAATGAATACAAATAAATAATATTTAACTGTGGAACTCAAAGGAAGTGAACTTGGCACCAAACTTAGAACTGTTAACTCAAATGTTAAATCAGTACTGATGGGCCATAAACAAGGACAACAACGAAAAGATTGATTAATCGATTGATTGATCTTAGGAACCGACATTACAGCATTCGGGGCATTACCATAGGCGCTCGTCCCCATCCTCAGCAGCCAGCGAACACAAGCAACGAGTAGTTGTAGTAGCATTAATTACTAGTATTAGCAGCAACGAGTAGTTGTCAATCAATCAATCATGTGCAATGCCGGAAAGCGTGGGAGGTCATGACTCGCCATTTCACTCGATCACCAGTGTCGTGGATCAGCTCAGTGTTCCTGTCTCGTCCATGCCATGTGGCCAAGCCATCCAGGTATTTTCCTCTCGGTCTTCCTCTTGGTCTGTTCCTTTCGATCTTGCCAGTTGTCACTAAGTTCTCCAATCCATTTCTTCTCATAACATGTCCAAAAAAATTTAACTGTCTACGTCTAATTTCTCTAATCAGTTTACGATGCTCATTTGTCTCCTGTAGTACTTGGTCATTGATTTTTCTGTCTGTCCATGGTATTCTTTGCATTTTCCTCAGAAACCACGTGTCTGCAGCCATCAGATGCTTTTCAGCTTGACTGCTCATTGTCCAAGTTTCACATCCATACAAAAGAACAGGCTCTATGTATCCCATCAACACTCTATTTCTCGTTTCAATTGACACCTTTTTATTGGTCAGAATGTTTTTCATCTTGCTAAAGGCTACTTTCGAAATGGCGATTCTTGTTCTAATCTCTTCAAGGCATCTCCCATCAGATGTTATGACTGTTCCAAGATAATTGTACCGATTCACTTGTTGAAGAATATTTCCATTTACTTGTATTTACATTGTGGCACTTCTTCCTTCCTAGTGACGACCATAACCTGAGTCTTTTTACAATTTAATTCTAACCCCAGTTGCTCACTGTAGTAGTCTGAGTAGTTGTATCAGCAGTAATTACTAGTATTAGCAGCAACGAGTAGTTGTAGCAGCAGTAATTACTAGTAGTAGTAGTAGCAACGAGTAGTTGTAGCAGCAGTAATTACTAGTAGTAGTAGCAACGAGTAGTTGTAGCTGCAGTAATTACTAGTAGTAGTAGCAACGAGTAGTTGTAGCTGCAGTACTTACTAGTAGTAGTAGTAGTAGCAACGAGTAGTTGTAGCAGCAGTAATTACTAGTAGTAGTAGTAGCAACGAGTAGTTGTAGCAGCAGTAATTACTAGTAGTAGTAGCAACGAGTAGTTGTAGCAGCAGTAATTACTAGTAGTAGTAGTAGCAACGAGTAGTTGTAGCAGCAGTAATTACTAGTAGTAGTAGCAGCAACGAGTAGTTGTAGCAGCAGTAATTACTAGTAGTAGTAGCAACGAGTAGTTGTAGCAGCAGTAATTACTAGTAGTAGTAGCAACGAGTAGTTGTAGCAGCAGTAATTACTAGTAGTAGTAGCAACGAGTAGTTGTAGCATGCAGTAATTATTAGTAGTAGTAGCAACGAGTAGTTGTAGCAGCAGTAATTACTAGTAGTAGCAGCAACGAGTAGTTGTAGCAGCAGTAATTACTAGTAGTAGCAGCAACGAGTAGTTGTAGCAGCAGTAATTACTAGTAGTAGTAGCAACGAGTAGTTGTAGCAGCAGTAATTACTAGTAGTAGTAGTAGCAACGA